>JAABNX020000030.1:19219725-19242807 GCA_015163995.2 Mormyrus lacerda
GATATCCATTGTGGTGGTGTATTAAGCCAAAAATGTTAGCATTGTGTCGATGTCCCAATATTTATGGACCTGACTGTGTATATATATATATATATGTGTGTGTGTGTGTGTGTGTGTATGTAGAGAAATACACACACATATATATATATATATATATATATATATATGCAAAATTCTTTTTGTAAACTCCAGCCTGGCTCTCCCCTGCTTCTCATTGATGAAGGGCTTCTTCCTTGCTTTATGGGACTTCACTCCTGCTTCTAGAAGCCTGGTATGAACTGTCCTGGCAGAAAACATCACACCTGCACTTAATGTTCCCCATTCCGTTTGAAGGTCACCTCTGGCATTAGAAAGCCACCACTTTATATGAAATCATGATATCAAATTTATGAATCCATTCATCAAACACTTGTTCTGGTCAGGGTTGCAGGGAACCCTAAAGGCTATTTCGGGCAGCACAGGGCACAAGGCTTGGGTACACCATGGACAGGACAACATTGCAGTCATTGTCATACAACACTAGACATTGCCCAGAAGCTCAGCCCGGCTGCACTTAGGCCTGGTTCATTCCTTGACAGCCATATGTTTGTATTGTGCTACTTGCCTTATTCATACTGTACATCAGTTTGGACAAAAGCACCTGGAAAATATATAAATGCATATGTAGTTTTACGTGTGCATATTTAAGATTAGCATCCTCATTATAGTTACATAAAAACATAAAAACGCTCCAAATGTTACTACTTTTATGTCCTTGCTAAAAACAGTTTTATTCTCTTTTTTTTACATTATGCGACAGACACTTTCTCACTTTTAATGTTTTTAAATGTTTTGTGTTCTTTTGCTTCTAATTTGTGTCATATTTGGTGTCCATTTAAATGAATGCATTTTATTTCTTAATTCATTTTCTGTAAATGACTTTGATGTTTGAAAATGTGCTGTAGAAATAAACTTGACTTGATTTTATAGGTCTATTTCTAAGTCCTACATGAGGAACTCAGTGGGCTGCATTCTGATGTTTGACATCTCCAAGCGCCAGAGCTTTGAGAATATACGGAACTGGCACAGAGAAGTAATGGACTACGTCAAGCCATTCGCCATGGTCTTCATGCTGGTGGGTCATAAGAGTGACTTGCTGGTTCGCCGGCAGGTCAGGAGGACTGAGGGCGAGGCGTTGGCTAAGGAGCTGGACATGGCCGGCTACGTCGAAGTCTCATCCAAGGAAAATGTCAATGTTGGCTTGTCGTTTGAGAGCCTCGTCAGAGTGATATACAAGAGGTTAAATGAAGGAAAGATACCCTTGGATGAGGGCTGGCAAGGCCTGACAATCGGGCTACCTTTCTGGAATGATGGAGAAATCACTGCACGGAAGAGTTGCGCTTAATGGTTTTCTCAGTAGCTATACAGGGTCGTCACCTCTCACGCATCTAGCGTGACACTCACCCTTTCAAGAAATCTTACGGCAAATCTATATTATTCCATTATAAACCTACACTGTAAAAAATGCCCATAAAAATATGGTAAAATACGGTAAAATTAAATGCCGACAGAAAAATACCGTAAAAAACAATCAGGTAAAATACTACGTCAAATACAGAAAAAGAACTGCAAATGTAAATGCAAAATATTTCTGTATTTAATACATTGTTTGACCGTAAAAAATACTGTAAAATACCTTAAATGATAATGGGAAAATACTGTAAATATCAATCAGGTAAAATACTTTTTAAAATATATAAAATATATTTGTAAGTATAAAATCTATCATTAATACGGTTTTTAGTTGTAGCATGAATTTTTTTGCTTCAGTTACTGGTGTAATCTGTAACGTGATAATGACTTGAGAATATGTGTTAAAATACAATTTTAAATATGTAGTTCTACACTGTAAAAAAATATCTGTTAAAAAATGGTAAATGTACTGGCAGAAAATTACCAGTACATTTTCCGTTAATGGACTCTTCCATCAACCCTCTAATGGAAAATACTGGAAATTCACAGTTTTCCATTCATTTTACGGACATATCCTCAAACAACAAATACCATTGATTTACAGATTTTTCCATGTACTTTACAGATATTGCCTTCTACTGTTCAACAGAATGCAGTGCCACTTAATATATATTGATTTTTTTTGTGTACTGGCTGGTAATTTTCTTAGAAATACAGAAAACAATGATTCATTTTCTTAGAGGATCTGACTATTAACAATCACCACATTCTGCTAAGAGCACTATTTGGAGTACAGCCAAAACATATTATTTAAGTCACCGTATAAAGAAGCACTACAGCAGTACTTAAATTCACTATTTTATTTTCATTATTTAATGAAAAGTAACATGAAACATAAATTATATTAAACATAAAAAATATTGAATCTTCATTTAACAAATGTCTTTCCAGAATATGTGTAGCTCATATTTAATACTTACTGTCAATACTAATAAATATAGAAATCATATATTGTTTGACTTTTTGCAACCTTATTTTTCAGAACATGAAAATCATGCAAAGTGCATTTAACAACAAATGCATTTCTAAGAACAATTGTAGCTGATATTTAATACTTTGTACTGTCAATACGAATAAATGTTGAAATCGTGTATTGTTTGACAGTTTGTCAGTGGATTCCCTGACAGTATTCCCTGTCCCAGCAAATTCTGTAAGAAAAGAAAGGGAGAGATAGAAATAATCATTTAGCAAGTAAAGTGATATGCGCATAGACAGTATTAATGATTAAATGCTTAGAGGGGAGGAGGAAAAAAAAAAACTTAGCAGACATTTTCCTGGGATTTCCAAAGTCATTCAGTTCATGGATGAATGTGGGGCAGTCTGAGAGGGAAGTTGTACTGTTTTTTCCTCTTCATCATTGCCTTTGTACCTCGTTCACAATTTATGCCCAGTAAAATTCCACAAAAAAGGATACTAAATGTAAATGTCGAAACAATATTCAAAAAAATCGAATGTATTATTTTGTATCTCTAATTAGGTCGCTAATGTGGTTCCCTGTGTTAACGAGGCTCATTTAAGAAGGAAGAGTCTAACTGTTACCGTGCCTAAAGAAATGGTGAGATTTGATCAAACAAAAGTGATAGCACAATAACAAGACCAATAATTATAATAATAATAATAATAATGATAATTCAACATAACAAACAAAAATGTTCAAATTGTCTTCTTCATGTTCCTCTTGGCAAACTGCTTTGACATACATTAGTGCCACAGTACCAGGCAACAAGTGAAAAAACATATCATAAAATATGAAAAACTACCTAACTTGTTTTGGATGATGTGTCTCTGGAAATTCCTTGAAATGTTTTGCAATGCATGAGATGAGCTGCAGTAGTTCAATGTTCAGTGTTGCTACTCCCTTCACCTTAAGGATCGTCCTTTATTGTTTTCACTTTTTGGAGGTTTTCTCCACAAGTTTCCTTTGTACAGGGAAACCAAGAAGGTGTTGGTGTGGTCAAATGGATGGACCACCTCAAAAAGGTATGGCCACTCCTCTAGTGAAACGTTCACGCAGCTTCCTTGATTGATTGAAGAGCCTGTGAGATCACATATTCTGTAACCGAGGCACACCTGAAATAGCACATAGCACAAATGGACGTCATGTTTAGCAATCCGTTTGAGGTTACAAGAAATGTGCCAATTATAACTGTTTGCGGTGAGAGTTAAAATAATATCCAGCGAACCAAAATGGATTACCCAACCATTATATGACAAGCTGCGTCGATCGTGACTGGAGTTTGGCGCGCGAGCCAATAGAAACAGAACGCGCGAGGAAACAAGCAAACTAAGAGTCTATAATGTACAAAATAGTAATACTATAACAATGTTGAAACCGAACAAGCAGAACTGAATTCAAAGACATTATCTTTTCATGGACACTATCTAGATAAAATAGTTTGTAAAATATTATTTAAAGATAGTTGACGTCATGTTGATTCAAAATGATATGAATAGGATTAACTAATACGTAATGAAACCTACTGAGAATAATGATATAAAGGGGAAAAAACACGTATTTTACCCCAGAAGTGATGACAACTTTCTTGAGACTGCATTGGAACCAACGAAAGAAAATGGTACCCGGGTGGTTATTCGAATTCCGTACGCAGAATTCAATGCAAAACGGAGAATAAAGAAAAAGTCCAGTGAATATTGTTTAAGGGTATACATTTCCGTAATGTACTTACAGTTAACATTAAACGGTACTTCTGTAATTTTTACGGTGCAATTCTGGCAACCACAGCTGCCAGTAATTTACCGTAAATTTAACGGATTTTTTAACAGTGTAAAATTAGCTGTATCAACTGCACAGGGGTAGTTTGCACACCAAACGCTACAGACTATTTGCAAGGTAATAATACTTGCATACTTGCAAATGCGTGTGCGTACCTTCAAATCTCACGCCAAATGAGTTGGCAATCCTGTCTATGTGTTTTATTTTGTTACTTTTATTGTACGTTTAAGTAGCTTATCGCTGCTTGGCTTATCTGCACAGATTTCATTCATAATATTTTCCCAAATAGTTTTCAGTCATCTTCAAAAAGAAGAATTTACGCATGACAATACAATTCTTTAATTTTTTGCATCTGTTAAACCTCTGTTTACCACTTAAAATTTCTTTTTCGAAAACGTTGAGAGTGAGAAGCCGTCACGACATAATAACAATAAACCTGTTTGGCTAGATTTGGCTAAAAGCCTGTGCAACAGGAACACATGCAGTCATAGCAACTTACTGACGGGTTAATAACGATCGTAAATAAAAACTGCAGAGAGATCGTAAATGAAAACCGCCGACAGAGTGACAAACAATAACCAGATCTCAGCTTGAACTTTAAATGTTTTTATTTGGATGAAGGAAAAGTACCGTGGCATTTCTTCGTCTATATTCCAATGTAAAATGGTGTTTCTACTAAGGTCTAACACACGATTCAATAAAATCACAGCACCATCTAGAGTCTAATCTACAAAGATACAGTTTTTACACATATTAAAAATTACAGTAAACTGGTAAAATATTTATTGACCATCCACTTCCATATCAAGCCATATACATTTAAAATAAATGTCTTTTAATGATTTTTACTTTTTAAATTATTATATTTAGACCTATTATTATATGCAGAAGATATATCCATACTTACTGAAAAACTAAACAACAGTGTTGCAGTAGGCAAATATAGATAAGATTTTCTGAAATGCATTTAAATCTGCTGCTCTGTCTCTACAAATCTGCTACTAAATTAGCAGCCTAGGATTTTATCATGAGGAAAATAAAACCAAACCATTTTACAATTATTGGTACAAAAATCATCAGTCCATAATGAAGAGTCTGATGTCATTAATGCTAATGCATTGCTAATGTTAAACTTTAAACTTTTAAAACAACTGTCAAAATGAGGAAGAGAACCAGTCTTCAGTGCCTGTTCATGGCCGGGATCCCATCCATGCTGGCCTTTCTCCACCAGGCCCCACTGCACCCTGAACACATACTGCATGCGCTCAACCAGCAATTCCAGTGTATCTGCCCTGAATCAACACATAGTGAGCAAGTCCAGGGCCACTCCCATCTGCCCTACCTACAGTTTTCCTAACAACACTGTATGAAGTTTAGGTTGGAGAGTCAAGTTTAAAAGGGCCTTGTTGAAAACCACCAATGAATTTGCAGGCTAACCAAGATATTTTGTTTATAACAGTATTACTTTGCAGCAATTTGGTGGAAATCTTACTATTCAATTCAGTTCATCTTTATTTGTACAGCGTGTTTTCACAGCATTACATTGTCTCAAAGCGCTCTATATCGTCCATACCCCGCAGTGAGCAAGCCAAAGGTGACAGTGGCAAGGAAATACTCCACAGAAGGAAGACACCTTGGGAGGATCCAGACTAAAAGGGGGAGCCCATCCTCCAGCAACTGAGCAACTGGAACTTAAATAAGAAGTACATAAGAACATAAGTAGGCTGAGTTTAGACCCAAGAAATCAAAACAACTAGGCAACACCTAGAACGTTCTGCTCAATTTAACTCGCTGTTATTCAGCTTGTCAATGGATGGATGGCTGAAAAGAGGAATGGTGTTTTGCAGGTTCAGACAGGATCATCCTCACTTTCTGATGAGGGCTGTAATGCTATGTTTTCATTGTGTGCCATCCGTTATGTCACTTTCATTTGGGAATTAACAATTAATGAATCAATATATTTCTATGCATGAGTGAAACCTAAATTCAGAAGTAGAGGTTCAACACCAAAAACAGTATGCAAATACGGTTTGTGAGCTGATTACAGTCAGTCATAATCAGCAGTTTGGGAGCGTTTTTGTTTCCCAATAAATTACTTCAACACCAAAGAGCAGTTGATAACACTGACTAACTGTCAATTCTGAATGCACTCATAAAAAAGGTAAAAATTGGTACCTTTGCTAGTCACTGAGGCTGTACCTTTGTAATGATACCTTTAAAGGTACGGAATTGGACCCTGAGGAACATCCCAAAGGCACAAATAGCATTAATGTTCGTCAATGGTACAGAAATGTTCTTCAGGGTTCATCTCTGTATCTATTCTTGTACAGTCCCAGTGACAAGCAAAGGTACAAATTTTTACCCTTTTTTCTGAGAGTGCATACCGAATTGCTGCTGCACACAAACCCAACATGCTAATTCATTTGAGACAACATATTCTGAGTGCATGGAGAACCAAAGCAAAGGCGGAAATAGGCTCTGCAAGTTAGTCTCCATCTGGCATTTAAAGCCTGTTTCCTATGAAATTTGAACTTGGCTAAAATGAACAGCGACAGGGGTGTTTATCGCTATGTTTCCACAGCCATACTCAATAGGAGACAACGCAGGGTTTAGTTCATTATGAACAGGGTTGAGTAAGTTACTTTAAAAATGTAATTCGGTACAGTTACTAGTCACCTGTTGAAAAATGCAATCAGTAATCTAAGTATCTCAAAGTAAAAGTAATGCAACCAATTACTTTTTATTATTTTTGGATTACATAAATGCCAAAGACAAGAGTAAAGAAATGTCAAAACGTTTACTTTTTTATTAGGCAACAGAACAGAATGTTGTTAAAATTATTTATCTATATATCTCTATATATAGAATACTGAGTGTATTTTTAGTAAATATTAAGTGAGTAACTTGCAAATGTAGAGATTCTCAGTGTGTGGAGAAACTTATGACTGGTAATCTACATTTAGACAGATTTTTGATATGCATGCATTTGGCATAGCAGCGTAACTCTCAACAAATGTGGGTAAAAAAAACAAACCATTGATATGGGTACGTCCGCAGCCTGGAGCCAGTCGCAGGCAGGCAGGAGGGATTAATGGGTCACGAACAAAATTTTGGTCATGGCAAGTTCTGAAAGGGTCGCGGGACAGTTGGAAATGTAAGCATTTTACAACCAGCAAGTTCCTATTCTGATCCATGATCAGATTTCCCAGCCCCAATCTTAGAATGAACCTGTATAAACGGGTCATGGGTCTGTATACGCTTAGTGCAAAACTAGAGAAAACTCAACCAGTCCAAAAAGCCAAACCACAGATGCATCATTTAAAAATTCACTGGCACATTCAATCAGACTTGTGCGACAGGCATTGATTGGTGTAAATGGCAGAGTGCACTGCACACTTGATAATAGTGTTAATTTAAACCTATACTTGGGCCTGTATTCACAAAGCATCTTAAGGCTATAAGTAACTCTTAACTTGCTGATGTAGGAGAAACTCCTAAAAATGATGGATGTGTTAGTCCTAAATGTAAGACTCCTGATTTTTTACTAAGAGCAATTAAGAAAGCCACTTAGACCTAACAGTAGTACCTAAGACCAATTCAGAAGCAGTTGTGAAATGCCTGCTGTCGATGTCTTGGAAACATTAAACGAGCGCTGAATTACTTAAAGGATACCGCCTCAGTCAGGAGGGCATAATGGTTGTTGCGGAGCTTGTGAGGGATGCAATAACATCTCCAACAAACCGAAACAATCTAGTTGTTTACAGTGGAAAACACTTATAGCAATAATTCTAACCGATTTTTTTTCTTTTTCTTTATGTCTCAGGCAGATTACCATCAAATTGACTTTTGAATATTTATTACATGAATATAAGGTAATAAAATGGAGAGCATTGCTATGTACTGAATTTTATTGATTCAGAATACAGTACAGCTGTTTCAAACGCTTTTCAAATTACTGAATTGTGTATAATTCAAATACACTATAATATAGTACTGTACATAAAATATCCTTTATTGTAGTTTTGCTGCTGCATCTCATTGGCTCAGTTTTGGCAGTTCATCATAAGTTTTGATGAGTCTATATTTGTCATTGAAAAAAATCTCAATGATTTTCTTTTTCTTGGCGTGTTTTACATGCATGCAGTAGTAGTTTCACAGAACTAGTCAGAAGCAGACGGGTTACTGCAAGGCAAAGTAAAATAAAAACAAAACAAAATACTGCAGTTTGAATTTTTTTTATATGTTGGCACGTTTAAAAATAACAAAAATGAACACTGTAAGCAGACTACTTCATTACAATAAGTTAATTATTTGAAGAGTATTTGTACAGGAATGATTCTGTCCCAAACTTTTTGATCCGTATAAGCAGTTGATCACTTTAACCATGATCAATATAAGCGGTTTCCATTTTGTTTGTGTTTATGGGATGTTGCGAGTACATTTTCACCAGCACACCTCATGATACACAAACAACCTACTTTTTATATTGCCTCATTACAGATATCTGTCATCTCTCCTTTAGTACTGACTCAGTTGTTGTCAATGAGCTTCAGCTGTCAGCACACCCCAGGAAATAACCCAAACTACTGGTGAAAAGGTGATATGTCAAGTATATATAAGGATTTTTATTGTGTGAAAAAAATTCGACAACACAGATTTCTTTCTAAAAAATGAACCATTTATATATTTTGCTTACATCAGTCACAACATTGTAATGCTCTAAAATGTAAACATACGAAATTCAAATAAATACTCTGTTATGCAGATGAGCCTGTACAGTCTCTTCTTTAGTTATTCTTTCTTTTTTATTACCAAAACCATTCACATGAAAATGTACCAATAAAGTTGTTTAAATCTTACAGAAAGCGACATAGTACAGATAGTAATAAAAAGAGACCAATTCATAACTGATACTGAAGTAACTACTTTTTGTGGAACAACTGACTTTGCTTGTTTGCCTGAAACAATATAATTATAAATTAATTAATGAAAAAAATGAAACATTACTTTTGGAGTTTCAATACAATGTCAAAAAAACATATATACATATATTCAATAGTGAAAATTTTGCACCGGCCATTGTATACGCTGTAATGCATTCAATACATTCATTATAGTCCATGGGGAAGACAGTCATATATTGTTATATAAAACTTAGGGGAAATTCATACATAGACATGGAATTATTAAATCTGGAAACGTCATAACATGTATGTTAGAACATAATAATGAATAAGACTAATTGAATTTTAAATTCCTGCATCGCAGGAAAAAATAAAAAAAATCACTTGCAGCCTCTGGATCATTAAAGTCTGGTGGGATGTGACTGGATTCCCTTTTTACGTTTTGATCTGATGCAACTGAAATATTATGTTTATGGTTCAAATTCAGTATGCAAAACAATAACTGTTTCAGACACATTTAAACAAAATTTTTCTGTGGGAAAATTGTGACATTTTCTGATCATTGCACAACAGACCTACCTAATGAAACGAAATAACAATAGTGGTAATAATCCAAGAAAATAAATAAACACCCCTTCCACTGTAGACCAACAATTCTGCACCAAATACATCTTAACCATGCAGGATTACACAAACATCTTAACTAGATTTACATTGTAAAGATATTTCAAAACAATCAAACACTGACATTATGCATTTGTTACATCAGAAAGACACATCCAATCTTTTTACCGCCAGATATTGAACACACCATATACATTTTTTGTTTGATTTGTACAGGTTCTGGATGACATTTTATGCCATCTTCAGGAACAAAATTATTTTTTATTTATTAGTTTAGAACTTCTAAATCAATATAACATGATGAGTAATACTTTGGATGGATAGATGAAAATGACCAAAAGATTCACAGTTCAGCAGGAAAAATGGAAAAAAAACACTAAACATAAAAAGTAATAAAATTAAAATAAATAACTTTTTTCCCAAATATGTCACATCTCAAGGCCTATTTTGGCCATGCTTTTAAGACCATTAAGCTATTTTACACATTGCCTGAGTAAAACGTAGTATGACCTGTTGTTTTAAATATGTACGCAGAAAAGCTTCCTTATCCAACTTTGAAAAATAATGTATTTTGTGGATTACTAAATGTTAAATGTTGCAACACAGTTACTAGTGTTTTGTATTTCAAAGTATGGTCTCAGAAAATAAAACCTTTTATCACTGAAAGTACTGCCATTAATATATTACAAAAATATGTTCATTTGACCTTTGTATGACCTTTGTATGCACACAGGGCAAACTCATGCGCGCGCAAACACACATGCAGGCACACACACACACATACACACACACAGAGTCAAACAAACAAACAAAGCTTATATTTGGCTATATAAAATCCTGATTTTGAGTTAAGCACTTTGATGTGTCACAGCAGGACTAAATCGAACTTTCTACTGGGTTTCACGCTTCAGTATTCAGCAAGAGTCACTTATAGAACTGTGACATAAACGCGATTCATAACCTCCTTCAGACTAAATCTAACAAAGGCAGAATTTGAAACATGGCCACACAGTAATCTGGAAGTCCTTAACGGAAAACTAGCTTTATGGAAAGAAGGGGAATCACTTTAGTTAATTTTAAGAATAGTTAATTCAACATTGGAAAAAAAAATTGTGCTGTCTTCACTGAAATCTTTTCATAAACAAAATTTACATTTAAAAATTATTCAGGAAACTTAACTTAACTATTTAACTTTGCCATTCTACATTTCTTCATGTAATGTCAATGGCAAACTATTGCTGCTTTCATCAATGGTAAACTAATGTCTCATTTCATCTGTCCAGGGATTTAACATCTGTTTACTTTTGTCAGTTTACGTCCTTTACAAAAAAGTCACATGCACAAAAATGGTACTTCCATCAATTACTCGTTGAAGCAAAATTGTCAGAAATAGCTCATTTAAAAAGCATTATCATTCAGCACAGACCAGGTATTACCTATTTAAGACAAATTATATGCCAAAATAATTTTTTAAAAATCAGAAAATGAGGTATGCGTAAATGCATTGAGAAAGTACAAATATAGACATACAGACGTACGACTACTAGTTACGTGCCTATAATGTCATAGCATACTATATATTTATAGTCAACATTTCTAATTAGCAGATAAATATCTGAGGATCCAAAATAATATGGAAGGAGAAGGAGGGGTTAGAGGGGAAATATATCTTAAGAGGTGAACTGTTGCATTGCTGGTGCAGTATAAGTTAATTCATCTGTAGAAATGATAAGCAGAGACTTTTTATTTTGTTTATATTGCTATTTATGGTTAGAAGGGGGACTGTGCTGTAAATACATGTTAGTGTGGGTCATAACTTGTGAGTTTTTATATACCCATAGAAACGCACATTCATACAACATAGATGAGGTAGATGCGACTAAGGAACACTCGAAAATGTTTTTTTTTTTCAGAAAAATTCTGGTAACTGGTAAGTCTTGAAAAAGAGCTACATGGAAAGGAAAGTTGTCCAGTATAATACTATCATGTCTTATAAATACCATGAGTCCATACTAGCTATGCAAAATCCATAGTATTAAGGTTTTCAAATATGTGATGGAAGCTGCATGTTGTTTTTTTCTAAACTGGAATGACTATCATAAAAGGAAATGAAAGGAAAACCCCTAAAACTCTAAGTAATGAAAGACAGTAATGAATCACGCATTCTGTTGTGTGTTATTTCAATAGCTACCTAGGAACATGTAAGTTAGAGGTAAATATGGGCGTATTACCTGTTATTTAAATGTGCTGTACTCTTGGTAACTTAAAAAAAAATTGTAAAAAATTGCTTCAATTTCATCAATTGTTCTTTAGCCTATTAGGTTTGTGTGAACTGACTGGAAATGTTTCAAGATTTGTACAGTCTATTTTAAAGAGCGTCATTTAAAGGCTCTTCAAATTCTTATGACGGTTAAAGCAAACAAAATGTGACAGTAAAGATAAATAAAATGTCACACATGCAAAGAAAAAAACTTAAGAAAAACGTAAAATGACAAAACACGTCACTAACAAATTTTTATCTACACACCTGTTGATGTACTTCCATCGCCTGATATGCCCGAGACGGTGTATTTTGGGGGAAATTTCCATTGTGCAAACTTCCACAGAGACAATAGAGACATACAAACTAACGTACTGTGAACAATAAGCCAATTTTGCCAAAACAATTGACCTAACGGCCTGAAACCCCAAACACATTTTTGTCTGTGCTCCTGTCTCAGTTTTTTTTTTTTAAACTTATTAAGATGCATTAAGCACTCTCAACTTGAATGGGAACTGAAAATCAATAATGCCTGTTTTATGGACAATGCTTGCACTCGGAGAGTCAAGCAGATATTTCAAAATAACTGTAAAACTGAGAGGTTGCATAGTTTTGACTTGTGGCTTTGCATCAAGGTGAGAAAGTGCATTTTATGGTTGAAAAATATATAGTTTTCCATGGTACCTGTCAGATAGAGTGCAGTATCCATTCCCACATGCTTAAGTAATCATTTTGAAAAGTCAACTATGCAATCGTTTATACTTTCCCTCAAATATAATAAATTACCACAAATATTTTTCCCTTTTGTGGACACTGCAAAAGCAGTAACTGTAGTTATATATTCAATGCTCATGTTATTGAACTGTATTTATAATTCATACTCAAAATCTTTTAATACAATTGCCAACACAGCCCAAGGGACAGTTTAGTCTAAAACATCAAAAACGCTAAGGAACGATGTCGCTAAAACAACATTAAGCAATCCTTAGCATGTATTCCTTGTTAGATACACATCCATTAAACACACCAAAAAATAACCTAACAGAAAATAAAGCCAACGTTTCAAAAACAAAGATCTGATAGCCAGGTTATATGAAACAGACAACACACCTGGTACAATCTTTTGCGACGTGTGCTTAAAGGTAAATGTCATTTTTCATGTTCATAAAGACCTTTTGTTTTTCTGGGAATGCAACAAAATGCCATATTTCATTTGTATAAAGTCAAATACTTATGCACATCCATTCACATTTGCATGTCAGCACACTTTTCAAAACACACCTTAAGAAAAGTATATTTCAGAAATTAACAAAAATAAAATAACTAGTTAACACTATACAATACATATATGTATACAATTACTACTGCGTAGTAACTACTGTCTCTACTATTTATGTACAATGTCACTCATTTTTGTTTAATTTTGGGGGTAAACAGTCTAACACATTTTCTCATAATAAGGCTTCAATGGAAGTTCTAATAGCAACATTTCTCTTTACACCTAAAAACAAAAAACATTAAAAATGAGGTTTAGTTGTAGCACCACGTTGATTTTGTTCCCAAAAATACGTAGGACAGCAATACTGGACATCAGGAAACAGGGCTTCTAAAGTGAACATTTTTTGAAACCTTAAGTGAAGCGTATTACATAATTTCTTATAAATACAAATAAAGCAAATAACAAATTACAAATATCTGCAGAAATTTAATGCTAGGAGTGTAATCTAATTTCTATAAATTACAACCTCAGTTTACAGGTTTAACACAATAAATATTAAATATTAAAAAATACCCTAGAGAGCAACAGTAGGAATATTTTTTAATATTTTAATGAAATATGTATATTGTGTGTTCTCCTATAAAGCGATAGTTGCGCTCCTGAAAAACACCTCATTTGCGCTATAGAAATAACAGAGACTATGGGAAAATGAGGTTGAGGCAAACAGTCAGAAATTTCCAAAGTCAAGCTATACCGTTGTTTAATTTTTGCCACATTGAAGGTAAGCAAAGATCATTTCCTTATGTACAGTGTGTCTCAGGACATCATGTCCTCTAATTCTTAAAAAAAATGCTTTCTTGATGTTTCAGGCTTCTCATACTTGTCATACTTAAAACTTTCTTATTGTACTCACCCCTTTGGTTTTGTTTAACCAGGACAGTTTAACATGTTTTAAGGGGTGTTAAATGAGCATTTTATTTGTATTTTTTGTAAGTTGACAAAAGCACAAGAATAGCAAAACAAACACCTGTAGGATAACACAAGAGGAGAACTGAGGGTAACAGTATCCGGTTGTTTGAGGCATGTGTGTTACATGCGTTTGTAAACAGGCCACTTCAGCTGATGTCTCTCACAGAAGAAATTGCAGATAAACAAACGCAAACATTGCCATACTGTAACCGTTACTCAATGAATCCTTTTAAGACACGCTTTATAAGAGAACATACTGAACATACATATTGAAATGAATTCGCTATTTTAAATTAGGTTGCAATAATACTATGAACATTTGTGTATGTTGAAAACAACAGATCGCTTTGCTATACGTGAACTGGAGGTGCACCTATCTTTAAATGAAGAAGACAAAACATCAGCAAATTTTAATTCAGATTCTAAAATTGCCATTGCTGGAATGGACACAGATCCAAGCAATGTCATCATTTCAAATTTGGTAGCACCTTTGTATAATATGTTTAAAAAGCACCAGTTGCCTAAATGGAAAAATACATTCCCTCTAATTCGAGGTTAACTTCTAGTCAACAAAACAAAGCAAATATCCATCAAAATAAAATTATGTTCACCTTAATTCTTAAGAACCTTCTAGTGCAAAGTAATAAATTCAGACATTACAAGAGTTATGTACCTAACCATTGCACTAAAAATACATTTAGCTGGACTCATACACCTTAAAAGCAGATTATAGACTTTAAATCTCCTTCATCCCAAGATTATGGAAGTGTAAACATTAACACAGGCAAAATTACACACCATACATTTCAATTAAATTATATCACATCCGGACTAAAATGAAATGGACAAACATTAAGGTGAAAGGGTCAAAATCAGTAAGATAAAATCAATAGCAGGAAAATATATATGCATTGTATTAAAGAATCTTCTGTTAATATCCAACACAATTGCTTCATAAGACTTTAACAATGAATAATCATCCCTAATTTTGTTCAAACATTTTCCGGGCAGAAAGTTAAAAAAAATTGAAAACTATTTAAAAAATGACTTAAAAGACACTGGAACTAGGGCTTTCTAATCTTTATCAGTTCTGATCTGAAAGAGAATATTTTAATATTTAATATTTATAATTAATAATAGCAGCAGATGTCCAGTATTGCCTTACTAGCTTTTCAGATCTTTTTGTCAGTCTGAGAACTGTTACATAAAGTCCTACACAGAAATGCTCACTTTTCTGTGCAGTCACATTAACATTTTACATACATTGGAATACCATAGTTACTATAATACCATAATAACAGTGGAACGTACAATAGCATAATATATTCTAATGTCATTATGTTACATACGTTTATGTACATTTTCCCTCTTACTGCACTGGTAGGTTTTACAGAAAGAACGATACTGGCATTGTTGTTTGCTGAACTGGTTTCGTAAGGTCAAAGCACCTACTAACGAAAAGGCACCAGGAGGTCAGGAACGCGAACAAGTTTCGTTTTAATTGGTTCTCATTAGCGGTCTCTGAAAGTACACATTACTGGCAAAGCAACACCGACAAAATAAAAACAGTAATTGTGCATAACATCAGTCAGGAATTTTTCGTTTCTACTCATTGTCTGCGTAGATGAAAATATTAGCTGATGCATTGGCACGATTCAAAACCAATAATGGCAAAGAACATATGGATCACTTTTTTTCTTCATTTCACAGTATGACGCAGACACTTAAGTTTTTAAATTTATAACATAGCTAACCAGCTGTTTAATCAGTCACACACAAAATTACTCAGAGTGACATTAAAGCTAAAGTATTACTAAGTAACAAAACAAGGGCAGAGTGATGCAGTAAAAAGCTGTGCTTTTATCTATTAGGAAATAATGAGGTTAACATGAATGTCGATACACCTGGCACAGACAGTGGTTTATTTCCGGAATAGTTAAGTGACCCCTTAAAAAGGCAAAATTTGTATGTGAATCTTTGATATGTAAAGCAGACCCTCTGGTTACTAAGATTATTGTCTCTCCTTGTGAAGCAAGAACAGTGAAAATATAAATTATATATGTATGTATGTATAGTTTTGAAAATCCATTGTTAGAAAACTATTTTTAGTAGTAGAAAGAAAAGAAAATCACAGTGTATTAGCACCCGGAGGAATCATTTCATTACCTCTTAGATTAGCACACTAATGCATAAATAACGGTTGGCCAATAACCATCTGACCATCAAGAAATCTGGCTAAGACACCTGAAAGTTTTTGATATAGTGTTACTCTCTTGAAGTGAATAACTTTAACCACTACAGCAAGGGAATACGAGTGAGCAGGACCTCAGCAAATAACAATGAGCAAATCTGCTTGTGAGCAGAAGTGGAAATCCTAAGAAAGGAGCTTAAACAAGCTCCTCAGGTTACAGTGAAGATAATGAGAAGTGGCAGACAATACCAGGAGATGATATATCATCTTGTTGCTGAACGCTGTTGAGCCGACTATGGTAAATCTGTATGTATGAATTCAAGCGTGGTTCAACTCAATGGCACAAAATGGCAGTATTTTTTTAGTGCACTTCATACACACAACAAAGGACCAAGGACTTCCACTTTCTGCTCTTGAGTATCTCCGTGTAACATTTCCAAGTGAATAAATAACTAAAACCAGACTCTCTGCACCAGAATAGACCTGAGCCCTGCGCTTATGAGGAGGAAGGGAGAGCAGCAACCAGGGATGGAGTCAAGCTTTGCCCACCGGCAAGAAGAAGAGCCTGTGAAGTGGACGGTGGACGATGCACAGAGTGCTATCCCTTCTGAACTGACAAAACCCAACGTGATGATCTAAAAGTCTTAAAACATCAACTAAAATGTCTAAATATCATAACCGTTCTCTCTTACCCAGATGCTGACCTGTATCAAGCAAAGAGCTTCTCATTTATTCTCACTCATATAGTTTTAAAGACCAACAAAGTGCTTGTGAAGCTATGTTTTGACTGGTACACATGGATTCCTCTTTACAGGCTCTCTTCCAGATCATTTCCACCCCTGGCAAGGACCCTTATCCCCAATGGTCTCACCTGCAGAACATCTGCTTGCAAAGATCTCAGCAGGCACGAAAAGGTCAAAGAAAGCAGTGGCTTCCTTTTAGCGGTGTGCCTAGATATTTCCTGAAGTGTCGCATCCAATAGACTATAGACACTGTTGCTTGCGGTGGCTGGATATTTTGCTACATGAAGTTCACTGTTACCAAGCACCATCACGAAAAACCGTTTCCATAAGAACATGATGGAGAGGTCCCCACTTCCGGGCTAAAAACCATAATAAAAAGGGGTGTGTGAAATGTGCACTGATGATATTGTCTTCTGAGTAGGGAAAAAACAAATCGTTCTCCACAGCAGAACTGGGATCAGCGGTCATTTCCGTTGCCCAGCGCGAGGAGAGTGTTCTGCAGAAAACGCACTGACATTTACATTTTTTTTTTTTTTGCTGCACCAGCCTTATTACTACAGTGATGTGGAAAAAGATTATATTCTTACTTTCACAGGATGTCTTTGGCAACGCACAGATATACATATGCAGATAAAGGCCTTGAGGGCGTTACCTCCGCTCAGAATTTTAAGTAACCTGTGATATGGAGTAGCACCCTCAAACTTGTGACAGTTTGATCACAGGAAGCTAGGTGCACCAGAAACAGGGATTTATATAAATTACAGTAAAAGATGTGATTTGGCTTAGTTATGGTTTAGTTGGAGTCGATAGCAGTAGGTCCTGTATAATGAGGGAGAGGGTCATCTTTCTTTCTTTTTTTGTAGTGGATTACAAAACGCTAAAATGTGTTAAAATTCTGGTATATTCAGGTAAAGATAGTTTCTAGTTTCATTGGATTTGAACAAACAAGTAAAGATGCCGACAAAGACTAAACGAAAATTTACAGACGGGGCAGGTGGGCTCGGAGCTCGAGTCCGGATTGTTTGGTGACATGCAATTCCAGCCTCATGGGATTATTAGATTTATTTCATTCGCTTTTTTGCATTTGGGGGGATGCATTTCGGAGTTAAATAAGACGACAAAAATCTCCAAACATCAAAAGTTTTTAACTTCTTAAAGAAGCAAAGAATGATGGAGGGACAGTGTATCCCTTCCCCCCCCCCCCCCCACACACACACACACACACATACAAAACACCTTTGTCACCATACAACCCCTCCGTGAGCAAAAGATACTCAGCTATTTGCATGCCTATACACAGAAAACAGATCCAGCTCTTTGGGAATGCAAAAAACTATCAGTAATTGGGAATGCGACACGCCCACAACCCTCAGTATCATGTGTGCTTCAAGATTTGTGCTCTTTGCACCGCTAAATACAATTTCAACAACAGGAGAGGAATGCATCCACTAAACTCTCTGAGAAACAGTGTTCTCTGTCATGTGATGTGACCCTCTCCTTCAAAAAACATCACTCTTCTTTTTTAAAATAGTACTGTACTTGTTTATAGTCCAATGCTACTTTCAAACAAATAATCATTCCATTTTTATTCCGATAATACGGTGATTATAATAATAAACTACTTGTTACCCCTTCATCCGTCCTCGGAAAATGTCTGTTAAAGAAATTAGCAGCAACCAAAATGGAAAAAAAATTATATATATATATAATGATCCCATTTAAAACCATGTAATAGAAACATGTGTCTTAAAAGTACAATCAATTGTGTAATTTGTGTCCTAGTGAGTAGGGTAAAGGGTTTAGGGTGTGTTCTTATTCGTGACTGCCTTAATGCTACTCAAGATATTACTGTAACATTATACTCACTGGATATTTCTAAACAGTACGTTTGACATGACTATGTATCGTCACTGTATAGCTTTACGGGACTGGCCTCAAACATTTAATTTTATGGCCAAATGGCTTTAAGAAAAAAATTGCTTTTTCAAAAAAAAAAAATTTTGCAAAAATGCGCAAAACTGTCTGGTAAGTAGATAGTGCAGGATGAATGAACAAGATATACAAGACGCAACTGTAAGGTTTACTCATTTCCATTTTTAGCTAAATTCATATTACGCTAAATTCAATCAATACTAATTTAATAAAGTAATGTTAAGGCAGTTTTGCAATATTGTCGTAATGCCGTAAGCACCAAACCAGTGAACTTTGGTAGGTTGTCTTCTCTCTACGGGTTGCATGAATCACTGAGACCAGCGATTTCAGAACAGCTGAACATCAGCCGCCCAGCAGGAACTGAGGACAGGGCAGAACATGACGTTTATGCTCTACAAATGACTATGTGGGCTTCACGAATCTTTGAATTAAGGCATCAGTTATTCATGTTCCTGGTAAAAAAGCATCTTAAAGAAAATATTATGACCACATCACCAAAGTAACCATTTTAGGCCTAGCTGAAGCAACAGAACATTAAGCATGTGCCTCACATACACAAATATGAATTCCTGTTTTCAATATGAATCTGCTATTGATCAACGCCAAATCGCTTTTATATCAGGTTAACACTAATAAGTCGCAAAAACAAAACCCCAAAGTAAGGTCATGTCCAGGTGGAGCAGCCACGATAAAATGAAGATGTCGGAAAGAACACGCTGGCCTGCCTCTATCATTCCCGTCAAACTCCAAACCAGCCACCCGTTAAACCCTATGACTCCGAGATCGCCAATTACATTTCAGAACGCAAAATTTCAATGACATTGTACATCCAAAACATACACCTTAACAGTTACCCGAACAGAAGAACACTGCCACTCTTTGCGACCAACATAAACCTGTTACACATATTTTTCATACAGAGGTTTTTTACCAATATAAAATATATGCTTTTTCAGCCCTCCCATGAGCCACGGAAACTATGCTTCTTCTGGGTGCTGTATTAAAAAATATGAATGTAAGGCCAGAGACGAATGGGGAGTTTAGAGAGGTGACTAGACAAGCCTTCAGAGGGAAGACTCATACTGCAGAAGCTCATAGAGAAGGGGTCCATCTCTGTACCTGATCCCTACTGCTGTGGGGGTTATGAACTGCAGGATGTTGATAGTTCTCCTTAGGCGCCGGTCCACAAAATGGGCATCCCAGGCTGGGTAGCGCTTCCTTGGCATGTCGATCTTGATGAGCGGCCCCTCGGGACGATACGGACGGCCTGATGGTGTCGTGGGCACGGTGGACCTTACCTGGAACACAGGCAGGCAGGTATCTGCTGCCAAGTCCTCCTGTTGGGATTGGTCAGCAGCAGAGACCCGCGTTGGGGTGGCCTGGGAACCACGAGGCCCAGGGGTGGGGGCCATTGGCTCAGCTTCTGGGGGCAAGGGGAGCCCCCACAGGAGGTCGGCACAGCAGGAGCTGGCCAGAACCCTCACCCTGGGCCCCATTGGGTGCAAGAACCCATAGTAAAGAAGCATAAAAAGCACACCTGAGGCGAAGCACAGGTAGACACTGCACAGTGCCGGCACAGCATAGGAGTCGGTGGTGGGGTCTCTGTAGACGTACCACAGGCAGGTCAAGACTGTGTTCTCCAACAGCACCACTAAGTAGTAGGCCACCATACGGCATCGGGTCCTGCCTTCTTTGACGTTGAACCAGCAGAAGATGTAGACGATGCCTACCACCATGTTGAAGAGCACCTCCTCCCATTTGGACATGCAGAAGTCGGTGCCGCCGTGCACGATCCAGAAGGCCATGGCGCACCAGTGCACGACGACGAAGATGCCGAAGTAGATGTGGAAGATGGAGGCGAAGAGGGCGAAGGAGAGCACCCGCGAGGAGATGGTGAAGAGCCGCCAGAAGATGTGGATCAGGGCTCCCCGGTAGCTCATGCTCTTCTTGTCATCCCGGGAATCCCTCAGGAGCTTGTGATATGAGGCCAGCACCCAGGCCAGGGACAGCAGCGAGGCCACAGAGGAGACACCTGCACGGTGGCGACAACCAACAGAGCGCTACTTTACACAAGTATGCAAGAAAACAGGTATACTATTTCAATTCAGTACAAACTAATGTCAAAAGATTATATTAAGCAAAAAAACACAATTCAGGTGTTGTTTTTACCAGAGCAGACACAGATTTTAACAGAATACAGAATTCTTCAAACGTAAAAAAGGCCATGCATTTACTGCTTTCGAACATCAACACTGATCTCATACTCAATACCACTACTGTACAGTCATGGACAGGGCTCTTCAAATCTGAGCCTAGATTCCAAATCCAGACCTTGTTTTCAGTCCTCCCAGGTAGTTAGTTAAATAATTACTGATTCTTATTGGTCAGAGGCTTCACACCTGGCTCACAGGTAAAGGCTGAAAGGAAAATCGGCACTGCTCAGCTCTTGAGGACCTCTGGTCATAGAGATGGGGTCCGAACATAGATTACAGAGGTGTTTCCCAACCCAGTTCTCAGGGACCCCCAGCACTCCATGTTTTTGCTCCCTCCCAGTTCCCAACACACCCCTACCAGGTATCTGGGGCTCTTGATTGGCTGGC
This sequence comes from Mormyrus lacerda, assembly GCA_015163995.2. Classification (NCBI taxonomy): domain Eukaryota; kingdom Metazoa; phylum Chordata; class Actinopteri; order Osteoglossiformes; family Mormyridae; genus Mormyrus; species Mormyrus lacerda. The sequence continues at coordinate 19,241,414 of JAABNX020000030.1, forward strand.
GGCTGGTACAAAAACGTGAACTGTCTTGGAGTCTCTGTGGACTGGGTTGGCAGACACTGGCTTACAATACTCTACATACAGTATGTAATAACTGCAATATGTTCAGCTCAGAACAAAAGGAGCTCTTTAGACCATCATCTTCAAATCAGCCTCGAAAGCTGAACACTGTTTATTATAACTGAATGGAGAATGCATAGCTTTAACCAGCCAAAAGAGACGCCCCCTGGAGGTCATTTCTTACACTGCAGCGTCTCTGCCCGGTTCCTTTGGATCATTATGCAGAGCTGTAGCACCAGTTGGGGGGCGCTCTCCAGGAAGGTCTCCAGGAGACGCAGCATGTTGACGTCCGCGTACTCGTACATCATCGCCCAGTAGAAACGCCGGTGGTGCTCCTTTTGCCGCCGGCTCTGAATGCCCAGGTACATGGTACGGATATATCTGTCCAGAGATAAAGGCTTTTATTACATTAGGTATTTATATGGCCGTAGTCACTGGAGCAAGCTTTTGGGATTCATATTACAGGTTTAGCAAGGCATGGTGACGTCTGTGACACCTGAAGTACATTTTGCCACAACCCCAATACGCCAGTTAATTCGAATCAATGAACTAGACCAAGCACGTATGGGTTTGAAATCCACCGCGTAACCAAATAGTAAAATAATTAGTTGAATCTCCATCGAAATTTGGCAAACCACCCTAAAGTAATTTCTGGCCACGGGCATGATCTACACGTTTCTCTTCGCGACTGAATTTGACGCGAGAGACCATTTTAACACGCCGACGTAACGTGCAATGTACTAAAAGCAAATTACGAATTATTACCGCTAGATGGCGCCCGACACCGCGATTCTGGAAGACGGCAGCAAGCGATAGGATGGTATCTGAACTGCTGTTTGGTTAACGTGTAAATGTACCGTGAGGCTCAGGGCAGGGGTGCGATAGGGACTTGGACACCCTGGCAGATTCAGGCCCGTTTACAGCACTTTACAGGGGCCCTAGAAGACATTAAATTATAAAATTATATAGTGGCTCGCCCAAGGTGACATTCTGTCGGGAGGAGGGGGCAAAAATTTTACTTACGCCTGTAACAAATATTTTACTTACGCCTGTAACTGAGGGTGATAAAATTTCATCCTTCATGTATACATGTATATTGATTAGCTCACAATAAATATCTTTTTGATTCTCTGTTGAATAATCTATGTTTGCTGATACATTGGAGCTAGACAGGTGATGTTTCAGACAGCTAGTTGGAGACAGTGAGCAATCTGTGGCAGTAATCTGACATTGTTTGGTGTGACACTTGCCATTTCTGGTACTCACGGACACACACTGTCTTGATCGGCTGTTGCTTCTAGGCATGTGTTGTGATGCTGGTTGTGTGTTGTTCAACA
>JAABNX020000030.1:19250783-19261891 GCA_015163995.2 Mormyrus lacerda
GCAATCACACTCTCACACGTGGAATCACCATCAGGACTCACCCAAGGCAAGGTCACAGTGAGCCAGTAACCTACCCCGGGAAGCAGGGGGCACGCACTCTTACGTGCAATCACACTCTCACACATAGAATCACCATCAGTACTCACCCAAGGCAAGGTCACAGTGAGCCAGTAACCTACCCCAGGAAGCAGGGGGCACGCACTATTACGTGCAATCACACTCTCACACGTGGAATCACCATCAGCACTCACCCAATGCAAGGTCACAGTAAGCCGGTAACCTACCCCAGGAATCAGGGGACATGCACTCTTACGTGCAATCACACACTCACGCGTGGAATCACCATCAGCACTCACCCAGTGCAAGGTCACAGTGAGCCAGTAACCTACCCTAGGACGCAGGGGGCATGCACTCTCACGTGCAATCACACTCACATGTGCAATCACACACTGACACAAGTACTCACATACTGAGGGCCATTAAGAGATACTACTTCTCCTAAATGGCTCATCTTTGGACTGTGGGGAGGAATTGAAGTACCCCAAGAAAACCCACGCATGCCAGACTGGGTGTTACCCTAAAACAAAAAATACATAACAGGTTTTACAAATTTCCTTTTTTATTCAGCTATCAGTCCATGAATTCATGGTATAAGCTCAGTCCTCATTAACAGCCTTGCTCTGGGAATGCTTCATTACTGTATGCAAAAATATGCATCACATATGCATTACTAGGCTAACCAGTAACCTCCATATGACCCTTACAAGTGGGGGGAAAGGGAACTTGAGATGGAGCTTGTACAGTTCAGGGAAGAGGCCAGAGCAAACCAAATGAAGAATGGCTGAAGGCAAAAGCAGCCAGACATCGCAAGGGCAGGTGAAGGACTGCGCTTGTCTCCAAGATCCGCTGAGAGGCTGCACACCATCCCACTCCATTGCTAAGTCATTCTTAGTGCTCAAAGGAATAGTGTGATGTCATGTGTGGAGGGAGGGGCTGTGGTCTGTCAGCCAATGGGTTAAGATAACTCCCGTCCTCTGTCCAATCAGATCAGCTAATTTTACACCTATGAAGTGGAACATGCCTGTTCCTCACCCACAATTTCTGAACGTCATGGTGCAGGGCTCGCTATCAACAATGGATCTGCACATTAAAAATTAAGACCCAGAAAAGGGAAACCGAGAAAGACCCATAATATCGGGGTAATAACAGGTAAGGCTACTTATTATCTTGCGTTAAATCACATATTTAAATAGATAACCACAGGCCTCTGAAATTAAATGCCCGTACCTCTATTTGTCCGCGTGGTAAAGCACGTAAAAGCCTTGACTCTGAAACAGTTGTTCGATTGGACACCCCTGTGCTGTACTGATAAGATTAATGATGATCCATGCATCAACAATCTACAGAACTTTCACACTGCATTATTTATGTGACGGCAGCAGTGACAGGTCAAGGCTTAATTCACTGTTGACAGCTTTACTAAAGCTCAAAGCTGGATGTTTACCTGGGAGTCAGGAAATCAGAGCTTCAGAGATTATGAATAATATTAAATATCTACAACCCAGTGAACACAGTGTAAAATGCATTTGTGGATAATTGAACTTTTTCGTAAGCAAATGCCAAATATCTAGAAAAGCCTTTTGGGTACAACAAATGTGTGATAACCAAATATTTAGGAGATAACTGTGATCATCTGAAGACAAGTGGAATAAGGCATGTGATGTATTTGTGCTAAAATATGGTCTCTGAAGTAAATAAAAAAACAAAGACCTAAAAATCAAATAGAATTTATAGAGAAATATGCATATTGGAAAAATTCTGACATCACCTACATTGGCTTCTCCATTACAGATGTTTTTAAAGAGCTGCACTGCATGAAAGCTCCACTCATTTCATCAAACAGTCAATTTCTCAGGTTATGGAATGGATATCTTGGTTGTAGCCTTGGTAAAATAAAGCTTTGTGAAAATACATTTGGCTCCTATATTCAGAAAAAAGACGACACTATACCTGTGATCAGAAGGTCACCGGTTCAGATCCCAGGGTAGACAGAGTGATAAGCTGAGTTGTTCCAGAAACTGGCACCCCTTGCGTTCTCAATTGTATGTTGCTTTGGATAAAAGCATCTGATAAATATATATGGACAAAATAATGGAAATTTCAGCTGAAATAACTCAATAACAAATGTAGCCACAAGCATGAATTTTAGACTAAATTACAGTTAGCAGGACGCTGTAAAAGTTGTCTGACAATCGAAGCTTGACTATTCAAAGGCATGTGAGCCAACTCTAGTTAGTGGATATAACTGGGGTTTTTAAATCCTGCTTCCATTTCTGCATGTATAGAGTTTACCTGTTTGCCTCCTACCCACCAAAAACATCTGGCAAACTGGACCGGTGACTGTTCTTTGCCCATAATATGCCACAGTCAATAAATTTAGAATTCCTGTAAAGAGGTGTTCATTTTTCTGCTTTGAATCACAGTAGATAATATCATACATCAGGTATCTTTATCAGGTGTCTTTATATTTCATTTTGGTCTTCCATGGAATTGTCATCTCTAATGTCAATTAAAATGCTAAGAATCTCCCTTTTCACAATTAGATCTTATGTATATTAAAAGGATTACAGTATATGATGTTTCTGGGATTTAGATAACATGTATGTACTTAAACAACTTATAACAAATCACATCTTTGTTGCAGTGGAGTACCTTTTCTGCACCATAAAAATCTTTTTACATGACTACACCAACTTCAAATCCAACCCTGATTAAATACGATGCCAATTTCCGCCCCCACAAAAGACAGCGCTGTAAACATGACACAAATTCCAGAAAAAAAGCAAACAGCTTATTTTTTTACAGCCTTCACTACGACATTCTAGATTTCATGTATTTTAGGGTTGTTGTCCTACATAACACTGCTCAGAAGTGACAGCTTCCCCAGGAATCGGGTCATTCTGCCAGACCGATTTGAGGCGCGAGACTCTTTGTGTGGATGCAGAGTACCATTTCGCGATACAGCCGCGTCAGACTTTCTGGAATGGCTGAAGCTGAGCAAGACGGGCGTCTTCCACATCCTCCACGTTCTCTCAGGCAGAGTGAACCTCAGTAAATGTTAATTCCCCTGCTATGTGGCCAGCATTAAATATAGTCCTTCTCGACATTCATGGCTAATGAAAGCGCAGTTTGAACCTGTTGACCTGCGTTCAGAAAGCAAATGGCTGTTTAAATGCCTTCCTTTTGTGAAACATCTGTAGGTAACTTAAAGCATCAAGTGCTTCTGCAGTCTATTCAGTCACACTGGATGGTATCTATGCTTTTCAAAGCACAGTCTCAGGCAATACGGCGTTTACCAGGCTTAGAGTCTTTTAAACAGCTGAGTGAAAAAAAACACATAATACTCATTCTACATTCTTCTTGGGGGGTGGGGAACTGCCATACCCCATCCACATGCTGTACCACTAAAAACAATCAGAAAGTTCCAGAAGAAGTACATTAGGACGTTACTTTCTCAACCCAGTCCTCGGGGACCCCCAGACAGTCCACATTTTTGTTCCTTCCGAGTTTCCAGCCAATCAAGAATCCTGAATACCTGGTCCAGCTGTGCCGGGAGCTACAAGGGTGCAAACCATGCGGACTATCTGGGGGTCACTGAAGACTGGATGGGGAAACACTGTTCTAGGATATATGATCTTCCACAATAAACAGCTTTGGTACAGCCGGCGTCTGTCGTAAGTGTCATAAGGGCCACTTTAGCCAGTTCCAGACTTTCAGGGACGAGCGGAGAAGCACATGGGGAGGGGGGGGTCTCATATGACCAATGTGACAAGGGAAAACCAGAGAAAGATCAGACAGACACAGTGCTGAGTACAGTACAGCGAATCATCCATTTCGGATAGCACAGAAATATTGTCCCTAGAAGTCAACAGGTTCAAGATGTTCAAGTGGTTAAACTCAAATGTAGAAGACACTGGAATTCCAGGGAAACCGTAGACTGCTGGCTAGTATGTTACAGATGCCCTTCTATAATCACATTACGAGATTCAAAAACTCAGGCTGAAGGTTAAAAAAAGATCAAGTAAGTCACTTTAAAGAAGCCCTATTTTCATTCTCCTAACCTGGAAAATATAAATATAAAAGCCTGCTGATAACTATAACTATAAGGCTCCGGTCATTAACTTTCATTCATTTATTCTGCACCAAAACTTCATGTGATGTTGATGAAAGGTAACTACAGTGAGATAATTGTTTAAGGGAGTTAAAAGACGTACAGCCTAAGGATGAAATAAAACACATGGACAATGTTCAATGTTCAATTTAACAAAAAACGCCAGAAAGCAGAATACCACAAAGCTTCTTCCATGTGAAGCAATACATAGCCTAGGCTGCATCACAAACGCAGGATCCTGATAACGGTAATCATTGCCTAACAACCAGCTAGGCACTCACAGCTTTAATGAGGCAAGTTAATGCAATTAATTATCCCTACGACTAGTAGGTAATTAAAGCTGGAGAAATGTTTTTTTTTCCATTACCAAATAAAACAGATGCAGCTGGTGGCGTCGGCGAAAGGCATTTTCTACAAAAGCTACCCAAAATAAAGCCACATACTCAGGCCCTACATGAGAATTTACAGTTATTAAAGAAACAAGCTGGGAAGGGGTCGAACATTAAACATCTAGATGCATAATACTGGATAAATGGGGATCAGAACGGGTAGCTATGTGTGAAATTACTGACTTACTGTAAAGTCTATATCAAACAGCTGGTCTATAATCATTAATGACACCTTTTTGATGTTGAGGTTTGTCTTGCGACTGCATCCAATAACTCAGCATGTCGTCCTCCGCAGGAATCATATTCTAATGCTTAAGCTGTTAATTAATTTCAATGTTTCCCTTCCGATCGTCCTTTGTTAATTGGTTGTTTGTCAGTCAGAATTATTTTATCCTAACAGCACAAGTATTATTTGATATATTTATAGGTAATATACTTGTGTATATATAGGAATTAAATGCAAATATATTACAATCTTTTAATTTTCATGCAACAGTATTTGACTTCACATTTTACTATGGTTAAAAAGGCTAGAGGCATACGATTCAGGAAACAGCCCAGACCCCAAGCATAAACAGCAAATTCGGGGCTTCACCTTTCAGTCTCTTCTCTGAAAGCACTTTGAGCAGCATAGAGAATTCAGAACTGTTCAGGGGACTCTCACTTAATCCAAAAGCCAAGGATTTCCTTCTGCATCACCACCATTAGTTGTCATCAAGAAGTTTCAGATAAATATATATAATATCTGTAAAAGAAAAAGCATCAGAGCATCTTCTCTGCCAGCGGAAGTCAGCACATCAAACACAGGAAACAGACACAGAACAAACAGTCTTTATGTGACCCCCTGAGAGAGGAAGCCCAGAGGAAGACGAGGGTCTGATGAAAGACAAACACTTACGGACAGCTTGCCCCGTGTCCCGGGCGACACGCCGTCCCTTTTCTCTCTGCATGTGAGATACTGTCGTCCCCCCCCCCCGTCCCAAACTCAACTGCTTCTCTCTCGGGAGGACACGCCGACATGAGATGCGCCAGCCAAGTCTCACTGGTGAACTAAAGCAGACAGAGAATCATGGATGTGTGAAATGAGAATGGGGTGAGAGAAGAACAAACAAACAAACAAACAAGCAAACAAACAAAAAAAGCAACAAAATCATCATACAAAAAAAACGGGCATTAAATTAAAAATGAATAAAACAATGGGCACTCAAAGGCATTAAAAGACCAGCTGACAGTGAAGCCCTCGAGTTGGTGTTGCATTCCCTGAGCAGGTGACATGTGACGCTAATGTTTTTCTCAGGCTCTGACTAATGAGTTCAAATCCACTTACTCCCACCAGAGCATGACTGATCGAGGTGAGCAATCGCCGTGCAACAAGAGATCGTGATGAATTTTATTCTCGTCCAGACTCAAAGGAACAACCAGAACAAATATTCCAGCCGAAAGCTTTTGCTTTTACAAATCTGTATGCGCTAAGACTTCTTTTTAAAAGCACAACCCTTATCTACATAAGTGGTTTTGAAAAATACATGGATGGATGACAATGTCTTCAATTTAAACTTTTTTCCCAAAAGGAATTTGTAGCTTAAAACACAAATTCCCACCAGCTTACTGTGCACTCAAAATGAACACCACTTCTGATAATTGCATGCAATCTATTATACTAAATGTACCAAATAATATATTTGAAAAACTTGATTCCACTGAATCGATGAGCTATTCCTTACTTTTTATCCGCAAGCTGTGACACATTTTCATTCATTGACAGGTATTCTGAACCTTAAAAAACCTAAATGTAGGCCTACGACTAAGGTTAATGACTTCGGTCACCAAGAGAAGACATTAACTACATCAACGATTCTCAGCCCAAGGCTCGCGACCTAAATTCGGGGCGCGGCAAGTTCTGAAAGGGTCGTGATGCAGAGTTGGAAATGTAAGTATTTTAAAACCAAGAAGATCCGATACTGATCCGCGATCAGATTTCCCAGGCTCAATCTTAGAAACTAACCTGTATAAACCGGTTTTAGGTCTGCATATGCTTAGCGCCAAATTAATGAACATTTAACCAATCCAAGAACCGAACCGCAGATGCTTAATTTAAAATTCACTGGCAAATCCAATCAGATTCGTGAGACAGGCATAGATTGGCATAAATTACAGAGTACACTGTACGCTTGACAATAGTGTTAATTTAAACGTTAATTTGGTATAGGGTTGCAACTGAGCTGGCGTGGTAAAAAAATGGGTCGCAGTGCAAAAAAAGGTTGATAATAAAATAATACATAAAATATAGCTGTATATGACAAATACAAAATGGTTCAAAGAAAACGAGGAGAACACCGGCGAGAATTACAGCATGAAAATTCACCGACTGAGTAATCTCGATCATCTCCCTAACTGAAGACAGCTTCCTAAATCATAACGCAAGACAGCTATTACGTTTAAGGTGTCGAGATTTCGTCTCAGACAACAACTTAACCCAGTCTCTGCTGTGATACAGGAATCTAGATGGCTTGGAGACCATATTAGGATTCACACACATGCCAAAAGAAAATGTTCGCACTGTTAAAGTCATTGTAACGAATGGATCGGGCTCATGCTTTCCTGGCACTGGTGTCACGAGTATGTAATTAAAACGCAATCCAGCCTTTTATCATTCACACGGGTTTTTCACGGTGTCGGAAATGAAAAACGTCTGCGTAAATGCACTTCACAAGTCAAAATTCCCCAGTGCATTACGCCCCTACCATTTCCTAAAAATCAAATAAGATATATATAAAGGAGTCTACGGGGTAAAAGACGCTGGAGAGTTATTTTAGATGCACATGCGTATATAGCTATGCGTCACGTAAAGGAACAGTACATACAGTTACTGAAAGCGATTCCCCGTCATGCCGATCGCTCAGATCTCTCACCCACGGCAAACTGACGCGATTTGATTTATGCAATAAAAACGATTTACGGGAAAAAATAGCACATGGGGGGTTGTCGCGGTTCCCAACCGCGCACGGTAAGGATCGGATCGGCGTCTCGCTGCGAGCGACACCCTGGCCGACATCTCAATTATATGGATCAAAGCGGGGCTTCAGTAGCTGTATCACTACGCCTGCTTCCCGGCGGCTCTTGCCTTTACAGGCTTCGATTAAAGACCCGCTGTGCTGCGGGGTCTCCAGCATGGGCGGAGGGTCGCTCCTTCGGGTCTTACTGAACCTCCCCCACAGAGCCAGTTATTTTCACTCAAGATTATTATTATATTTTTAAAAGTTTCTTCGGTTGCTTTACCCAAGGATGTTGCTCTTTTTTCACATACGTTTATTTTAATTACGGATACAAATAAGCGATGTACTGCGATGGGTTGGTGCCCCATCCTGGGTTGCTCCCTGCCTTGCACCAGGGATAGGCTTCGGACCCGAATAGGATAAATGGGTACAGAAGATGGATGGATAAAAGATGTACTCTTTTTGACAGTGTAGATAAAGCATGCTGGCTAAAGAGAAACTAAAGATAACACACTTGGTGTGAGTAACATACAACACCAATCCTCTCTGCACTTCACAGACATTTGTGGATTATCAGATGAGCCGGTATTAATTTTCATTAAATGTCACTTTTTATTTAAAATGATGAGATGTGGGAGGCAGCCAGTGTCTGATGACACAATTCAAATACTTAAGTTATGGTGCACAAACAGCTATAATGAAAATACAACAGTTTAATGCAATCTCTTGTGTAAAAAAAAAGAAGAAAAACTCATGAGTATCAGTGCTGGATACCAAAGAGCACCGTAAGTAACCAGGGCCTTTTCCACTGAACTTCAGGAACTTGTTTCCTGGGCTGTTTCTAACGGGAACTTTTGCAATCCCTGGCTACATTCATGTGTAACTGTGACCTTAATGCTAAATAAGCAGAGGATATGCAAACTGTCGTGCCATCCGAATATACGGACAAGTTACATTTTATTTATTTTTTATTTATAGTAGATCTACAGCCTGTGCCATGTTTATTATTCGTTGTTAAATCTAAACAACAAGTCAGACCTTTGTGTTCCACAGAATAAAGCTGACATGACATGATTCCACTAATGTGACACAGCAGTCTGTCAGTTATCGATCAAATTTTCAGATGCAGAAATATGGAGATGGAGGCAAAAAAAAATGTATTCATTAATGCATTTAATGTAATCGAGATACAAAAATAATTCCATCTACTCAATTTTTACCCCACAATTCTATCTCTCTTTTCTACTCACTTCAGTATAACTTCCAAGTCAGTGCTGGTGCTTGTGGTCAACCATACAGCAAAGTTCATCGCTAAAAGTCCCACACAACAGGTCAAGCAAGAAGTACCTACTCTGGAGTAGACACTAAAAGAAGGGTCACGGATTATATAGATCCAAGTTCCTGCGGTGGGAACGTAACTGAATTTCTTGTGTCCTGAAAAAGGTTCTCGTTTCTAAAAAAAAAAAGGTTCCTGCAATAGGAAAGCTTGATTGCTGTGGAGGAAGCAGTGATTTACATCATTTCATGTTACAACCTCATAAAATACGGTTTTGTCACACTGCCCCTGGTGGACATAACTTTTAATCGTCCAGATAGATGAAAACTACGTATGCGAGTGCAGCCAGTACACTGCTTGCGTTGCGTGTTGGCCGCCTCGCGTGAAGTATATCGCGGCCTTTACGTGTCATCTCCTGCACTGTAGGATCATAATTTACATTCACGTATACATTGTGTCACAGTCTGCCTAGAGGAGAGAGTGTTTTGATATAGTGGGGATATATTACAGTATATGTCAGATTGGCTGGTCTATTTCACACTTCACGGCACGGTTTCTTTCAGAAACCTGCAAGTCATCTCTGCTGCTTGGTGGAGAGAGTGGATACTAGTAAAATGAGATGTGGTGTGTCTAGATCTCTCACATCTATCCTCCAGTTGCTGTATCCATCCTCTGGAAGAGAGTCTTCTGACACTTAAGCACAATATCTTTCACATCATCCCCTCACTGTCATGGGAGATTGGAGGTCTGTGACCCCCCCCGAAGGGCCGGGTGTGGACAAAAGGTCCCAAAAGTCTCAGTCGAAGACTGTCCCGCTTGGCGGCAAGTTCTCACATCTCGGCTCTTTGGCAAAAGGTGGCCTGACCCGTCGTCAACAAGTGTGAAAAGAGGGACCGCGGAAGGCTACCGTCACAGACTTCAAAGCAAGCTCAAAACCCAGCGATGCCGCTGGCATGCGACACCTGGGACACTCCGCTTCACAGAACCACATCTGTGAACAAGACGGGAACCATTTTAGCGTCAACAGTGACAACCCAGCACACCAGATGGGGAGACAAGGAGAACGAGGCAAACAAGCACCACAAAGGCAGTAGGTGACAGCCTCGGGCATTAACTCATTGAGAGTTTCCACAGCAGGGGTCTGGGCTGAAGACATTTTTAAAAACGGTACTGGTGTGGCACCCCGGGGAGGCAGGGTTACAGTCAGTATTCCTCATAGCAACCCCTCAGATCTTCTGCCTCCGGAAATGTGGAACGCTGTCACTGGACTTACACCAGGGCACGTTGAAAACCGTAACAGCCAAGCAGCAGAGCAAAACCAGAACAAGCTTGAGAAAAGTAAAGAGAAAAAACCTAATTTCTCTGCCTTCAAGAAGTGATGGAATTTGCCTCCTGTGCTCATTACATCGCAGGTTCCTCGCATATCTGGCATGTTCTTCTTACCGTTCCAGAAAATGAATTGTTTCCACCAACACCCACACTGCTCCTCGCACCATTCCCCAGTGTACCAGGTCACACGCAGACTTAAAGATACTAAAATGTATTTATTCAGCCTTCAAAGAAAAAAAATGTACATTTCTTTTTATCCACAGTAAATTTTTGGATTTCATCTGTTTATACAATGGGCTCGCCCGAGGGATACTTCACCTAAGATTTGAAGAGAAAATCTTCATGGTAAATGCAGTGCTGCTGTTTCTTTACAGCAAAAGAAGAAAAAGGGAATGGAGCTGCCCTCCCAGTGCTAATTACACCCCCTCAGAGCAGTGATTTCTTTTTCCAGGATAAACCTTTGCTTTGGATAAATCCACTCACTTACAGAGATACAACCCAGGGCAGCAAAGAGCTAAAGCAGATGCCAAAGCTTTATTATTGATAAAAACATTGACTTGAAAATGTTTGCCTGGCAGTGCTGGCAAATTCAACCCCACAGTGCTACACAGTTTGACAGCAAAATTTCCAAGCGTGTGAGCAGTATTTGGAAAGCTGGGAAACTGTAAAACACACCTTCCAGTTGGTCAAAGACAGTTTCTCTCTTTATTAAGGTTACAATTCAAATTTTGTCTATCTTTCACATTTACTGCAACCTCTGCTCAGAGGATTTTATTAACATCCAAATAAATTCTGGTGCTTTTAGTAAAGTCTGAAAAGCATATTTTGATAAAACTGCAGTCCAATTTTTTGCAGAGTTTACACACTGTCCAGCTTGAGGGTCAAATGCTGAGCAAAAGGCCATCCAAGCTTTCTAATTAAAATTTGGGGGGGGGGGGGGGGGGAGG
>JAABNX020000030.1:19271269-19281636 GCA_015163995.2 Mormyrus lacerda
AATTGAATTGAATTGAATTGAATTGAAGTTAAGGGTTTTTGGTGAACATTTCAATGTCTCGGAAATAGCACTTTTTTGTTAAAATGACCTTCAAGAAGGAAACCATCTGAGCTTGGACCATTTGAGTATTTTCATCTGCAGAAAAGAGGCTGCATTCATTCACAGCAAGAGGCAACAGGGACTGCGCACAAGCCGCAGCCCCCCCCGCCTTATACACACACACCCACAGTCACAGCAGCACCCCATTCAGTCGTGAAAGGAGCATTTCGAGGCCTGATCCTGGATCAAGGGATCGATACGGACAGTCCTGTGAGCGTCGTGCTTCCAAGGAGCTGGTTGAGGCAGAAGGGAGCTTGATCCTTCCACCCTGCTGAGCTTGTGGCTCCAGTACCCTAAATTGTAAGCTATTATTCATGGCAAATTTCAAAGAAAACAAAAGAAAGCAAATGCAAGTTCTGTCCATCAAACGCCTTTGAGGTAAGGGGGGGTCATGTTGATGACCTTTGGCAGAATAGTTTTTTTTTTTTTATAAGAACCCAAGAACGAACAACCCTACTGATTAAAGATTACAACTAATGAGTGCTGGAGATTCACACAAATACCACAAGCAACCTACAGGAGAGGAAAAGAGCAGGATCCCTTGCTCTTTGCTCGTCCTTCTCTCAGCGGATCCCACTTACAACAGCAGGCCCACGCCTGGGGTCCTGAAGGCAGGCGGGGCAGCCACACAGCCGCCTGCGTTAAAATGTCCTCCAGCCGCCTTCAGGTTTCCTAATGGCCGCTCGTGAGGAGCACAGAAATAAGCAAACGGGCTATCAGAGATGGCGCCGCGTCCTCGGAGCCCCCCGCATCCTCAGCGCCCCCCCGCGTCAGCACTTACGCCGCAGCGAAGCGCTCAGTAACGCAAGCCGCCATTGTGTCGCGACAGCATGTTTTTATCTCTGTATTGACCTTTGCTTGTAACGAAACAATGAGATTTAATGGCCCAGGGGTCTCGCCTGGGTTTTCATTCAGCTCAGAAAGGCATATATTTGAATTTTCCAATTGCTTTATTGATTTAGGAGAAAATGATTATTTCACTGAAATCTAGGACTGAGTATCCAGATCAGGTCAATGACGAACATGGGTGATGCTGAGGTTTTCAGGAAGAGGAGGGAGAGATTTTTTTTGTAATGTCCTTAATTTGAATTTGCTTTCCTCGATTACTTTAAACACACTGATTGTCAGGTATTTCCCAGAGAGCTGTTTGTGTAGCCAAGGTTTTTCCGCTTCTACACCAAAAAGAGAAATATTTGTGTATTCACCTATAGCTGGGCAAAGTCGGTCAACGACGCAAACGGCACAACACGCCACACAGGAACTTCTGGAAATTCACAGCTGTGCGGAAGATAAATGGACAGATTCCTGGGACCACCAGAGATGCCTGAAGACATCCTACATTCCTACAGCAAGGAAACACGCAAGCACTAACAAACATATTACACGGCAAATTCCAGCGGAATGAAGAAACAAAGGGGGACACGGGATCTTTAGAAGTTGGACCACAAGCTGTGACTGGTGCCAAAGCTGGTCACGTGTTCGGCATTCTGGTTGGAGATGCACAACGGCCGCAGGGCTGATTAATACTGCATTTCCCGACTTTGGGAAGATTTCCTGGGCGGCTTAATTGAATGCAATCACCATCCCTCCCCAGTCATTCCTATCTAATGAAATATTGATGGAAGTCGGAAGAAAGCGTGGAGGCGCATGTCTCGATGTCTAACCCTGCGGGAGGCCGCAACAAAAGTGTGGAACTCCACCCGAGATATCTTTCAGCTGCGCGGAAGGCAAAAACCAGTCCGCGCCATCTATACCTGGCTTGTTCCTGTTCCTCAAGGCCACACTAATCTGTACAGTCACAAAACCACCAAAGCTCTCGCTTCTCACGAGTTCTTCAGGAAAGTAATGACAAGTTCGTGCCGGTGGAAACAAACTCCAATGAACTTCCCCGCAAATTCCTGCCACTACTCACACATTTTATTGAACAGGCAACACGCTGAATTTCACGGCTTCCTGCTGCTATAGCGAGTAGCGCGCTAACGATAAACACTTATCTGATTCATTCTTCAACGCCCATTCAATGACAAAGAGGTGTCTCTGTGCAGACTTGAAAGCAGACTTTCTGTGTGAGAGGATAAAGGGAGTTACGGTGTTGAAGACAGCAGGTAGCCGTGTCTCTTCACACCTCTAGGGTTGGGATTTTGTATTATATGTTGCTTGGCAAACTGGTGTCACTAAAGCCCCTTTCAGACATGCACTTTATAGATGTCACCAGAGGGGCTATATGCATGAAAACAAATTTCCGAATCAGTCGCACCATCACATTATGTGGACTTTACCCTGACCGCTCCCTAGTACAAAGCCTGGGTAATTTCTGAGTGACCCCCATGTGTGACGGAACAGGGAGAATTCCTGAGAACTCGCTGCAAACAAGTGGGTGTGTTGGTGACATTTCTATCATGCGAATGATGCAAAGAAATGGGAGGATAGAAACATCCAAAAGCAAAGAAGAAGGGTTATATACATAAAGACCCCCAACGAAGACGGCCAACAACAACAAGATTTGAGGACTTCTGTCAGTAGTGCTGTTATCAAAATACTGCAATTTCTGCAGCACACTTCCTGCATCATATCCTACCTCCTACATGCGCTACCAAAGCGCCACCCCTCATACAAACCAACCAGAGTATTTCTAGCATGTGTGAATGTATCTGCCACATGTGTAAAAGGACAGTTCTGGAATATATCCGGCCCTGATTCCCTGGCTATTGTCTGGAGTTCATGAGTGAGAACGGCTTTAATTTTCTATATGTGCCCCACAATGGACCTGCATCACATTCAGGGTGTTCCACTCTCTTGTATCGTATCCTTCAGACTCTTGAGAACTTCATTGCCTAACAGATGCGCCTTGAAATGCAACTGTCACAATTCAATCAAAAAAAAAAAAACAAAACACATATTTCTCAGAATCTCCTCTGTAAACACATTAAGACTTCAGTCCGTCAAAGTGAAACGTAAAACAACCATTTTAGCAATATATCATGAACCCTACAGTGTAATATACATAGAAAAAGGACATCATAAATTTAATGACATCAACATAATCCAGCACGTGAAAGTGTAAATATGTAAATAACACTGTGTGAATGACACAGTGAGTTTTTAATCAATTTAGATACTGAAATTAACTGGCTGCATTTAGATCATAGTCACAATGAAAATAGCTACCTCTGAAAATCTTTATGAACATCATATCATGTTCCTCATCAAAAAGAAAAAAACACAAAAAACAGGCATGTATAACAATGGTCTGCATCTAAATAGCGTAAAACAGTAAGTCTCTCTCTGTCTGATTTTACATAAGAATAAGGGTAATTTTCAGTTTTTACAAAATCTGAATCCAGATCAGAATAATCATCCTAATTTCAGTTTTATTCAATCTGATAAGCAAATTTATCCGAGACTTAAAATGTGTCAACATACAAAAAAATTAACTATCTACAGCCAATAAACAGATAAAGGCCTATTGATATTATTGAAGGAAATTACAAAGATCAATGGCTGTCAACAGTAATCGCCCTATTTTGAAACCGTGAAGGTGAAACCCAGGTTGATCAGACTGATCAACTGTCAGGTCGCACAATCTGGAATCGTCCATTGACCTTCGCACGTTTCTCTTGCACTTTGCTGCCAAAACAGTGAGCAAAACCAATAGTGAGTTTCAGCACCGGACAGCACTCTGCATTCGCAATGTAATACAGCACATAATCCCTATAATTAGCGCACTACAGTGTCCATTTTAGGACATCCTTGGTTCTCAGGATACCCTTGGGAAACAAAACATGAATTTTGTTACACCATTGAACCATACTAATGGTAAATGGAGCTCTAGATGGCTACCTATTATTAAACATAAAGTAACAATGTAACAGGCAGCATCAATAACAGCCTCCCTAAAATACAACCTACATTATTTATGTATTAATGTTAGATTACATACTAGCATGCGCGTTAGCTACAAACATCGAAAATAGCCCAAATAAGGATCTTTGTAGCAGGTAAACTAGTACTAACCGAGAGCATTTTGGGTTAAATTTCATGTTAAGTTAAATGTCAAAAAAGTTGTTTTTCAATTTCAGGGCATGCCACTATTTTGGCAAACTTTAGAAAGAGCCCTCTTGATTTTTTTCTTCCTGTAAGATGTAAAACATTGCTAAGGCAAACTGGGAATACCAGTTCCAATGCAATACTCTTCCGTCGAACTACATTCACCCATACATTCACTATATACAGCACAAAATGCCTTTCTGACATAATAAACACCCATCTGTACATCTGTACAAGCAGCAAGCTGCATTTACAAAACTTCAAGGCCACTAAAAGACTTAAA
Source organism: Mormyrus lacerda (assembly GCA_015163995.2). NCBI lineage: Eukaryota > Metazoa > Chordata > Actinopteri > Osteoglossiformes > Mormyridae > Mormyrus > Mormyrus lacerda. The sequence continues at coordinate 19,275,699 of JAABNX020000030.1, forward strand.
AATTAAGGGTACTGACAAAGGTATCGACATAGCAAAGGCAAAGCAAGAAATTCTTTTAGAAAATAGTCTGATTTGTGCCATAAGCCTGAACAAAATTCTTATAAAATTTTTCCAGGTCTGTACCAGTAAAATAAAATCCTATGAACTTTGTTATCACAAAGGGACAGTCAAAGTTGAACCCCAATTCAAACTCCACCCATATGGGACTCTCCACTTTTACTAAAATTACTTTTGTCATTCTACAATACGAGGCAGCCTTACTTAAAACTTAACGCTTTTCAGAAGTCCTACTGCAAGCTTCATACAGGAGGAAGCCATTTGGCTTTTGGCGAAACTGGTATTTTGAAACCATCCCAATGGGTTAACACAAGTACCTCAATTTTTTTTCTTTTTGTATAAAGATGCTATGGGTAGCATAAAACAAGAATACATCCCAAGGCTAAAAGACGCTCTTTATTATATGTTAAATTTCCGACTTAGATCTGGATGACACCTAAGAATGGCTGGGGACATTGTTCTTGTTTTTTACATCAGAAAGCGCACTATGCCACATTTAACATTAAAACATGCGCCGTGAATAATTTATTTTCTATAAAAGTTGACTACCAGGCATAATACACACAAGAGGCTTACGCTTTTAGGGATCAAATAATATACACAAACACTGCTTTCCCCACAGTCACTTTCAATTACATCACCGTCTTCAGCGGACATATCAAAAAGCTTACGCATCACACACATGACGCTGTTTTTTTTTTTTTAACAAAAAAGGTTTCAAGGTTTATATAAATTCAATGGCTTAGGCACCCTTGTGAAAAAAAATCTGGCTTTAGAGAAAATACTTTTAAAATGGTCACAGAGCATGGATGCGGTTAAGGATCTCTCCTACACTGGCGCTCTTTACAGTAACATCCTCTCCCGGCTCAGAATCCCCAAATTACTAAATCACTGCAGATTTTCCAAAGACGTATGACGATGGGATGGACTGAATACGCACACCCCATTACTAAGGTCATTCAGTCGCCGTTTGTCCCGTAAATCGACTGTGCATTGCAAAAGTCGTATTTATTCAAAGTCAATGACATTTTCCGGGCGGTGACCAATTGCTCTTGTGATTCCGTCATAACATACTGAATGGAAAAGCCTGAAAAAATGATATTTCAACGATGATGTTTCACCAGCATTTGGCGTCAGGGGTCTGCAAAGCCACTGCCACATCAAAACGCAAAACAAACGTGTATCTCAAGCTCATTTAAAATGCATTTTGCATATATGTAAACATTTAATAGAAGATCGTGTGATCGAAAAGGCGTGTCGGATAGCCATTCCTTTACACTATCGGGCTCACACCATCTGCCAAAGCTATAAGGCGTGCAGAACGGGAGCAAGACACAAGGAGTCCTTATATGCGCTATACGTAGCTCAGCACTTCCAGTAGTCGACATTTTTTTACAAGGCTTGGTATCCCACAAAAAGGTCCACCACCGCCCCCACCAAATTGAAAACATGCACACGCTTCCTCATAGAAAAAAAAAACTTCAAAATAACTTGGATTAAATCGAGTCCACGCATGGACTTCGTCGCAAAGACGGTGACGAAAAATAAGACGGTTCTCCTCGCAGGTCCAAGTCCCAGGGAGCGCTTAAAAGCTTGGCTGCTCCGCCACGTCCATCTGACACGGTGACAGTGCTGGCAATAAATACAGCACCCCCACTAAAGTGTGAAAGGACACGGAGCAAATCCAGCGACGAGAAATTAAAACACCACACTAATTGACTAATCAAGGCTGAGAAACGCATTCACTCATATGGTCCTCATGCAAAACCATTCAGGTTATCCCAGGTGACACGAAGGAACAATTAGAGGAAAATCTGCAGAGGAGGGAAAAACAGGGGATCGTGGCTTCCAGCACTGCATTACACTTACAGTTTTCAGGAAAATGCCAGCGCATCCTTACCTCCACACTTGTCCCATCTGAAGAACATGTATGAAAACCTGCCATGTCCACACAGATATCTGACAGCACCTGTCCCTGCCGTGAATCCTGGCGCTCAATCCAGCCGTCGCCTTCCGGCTGAAGCCCTCCACCGCCCCCAGACCTCCCCCGGTGTAGTCTTGCACGAACCACCTGAAGCTCAGTATCTGGACCAGCACCGACGGGACAAGTACAAAAAAGAGGGTCAGCCCGAACCACGTGTAGTCTCGCTTGTAGTAGTAGTCGATCGCTAACCACAAGTCCGTGCCCACGTCCCAAAAGAAGACCAACAGCGCCAAGACGATCCACAGGCAGTCCAGCCAAAGGCGCTCCTGCTGCGGCGGCCGTCTGCTACCCTTCCCCTTCCCCTTTCCCTTTCCCTTCCCCTTCCCCAGGAGAGCATGCAGACAGGCGCTCCGGCATCCCCAGTAGCAGGACGAGGTGTTGCAGCAATGACAGATGTGTATCGCACTGCTGTCCGGCAAATCTCCTTCGCCGTCCCCGACCACTTCGTCCAGGTTGTGCAGCTGGGCGAAACCGGTAACGACCCCCACACCATCAGATTTCGCTGCCATCTTGCTCTCAAAAAAAAAATACCCCCTCCGTTTTCCGGACCCAGATGACGTCACTTCCTACATACCTGTTCTGACCATACCTTAGAACTGCTGTTCCCCATCCCGAACAAGGGTGTGATTCCACTACCACCTCAGTGATTACCTTACACGGGATTATCCCGTCTCCCCAGTCCAGCGAAAAGGAAAAGAACTAAAGTGAAGTAGCCCAAATCTTGCCGTGCGGTATTCAGAAATTAAACCAATAAATATGAGTCTTAACCACGAGTTTCTTTTCCCCCGCAACCAACGTGTCTTCTGAATCACACGGTTGATGCATACTCTGCGTGTACTACTCAGAATTAGTGTTAAACTTTAGCGCATCACCAATTAACTCCCAGCACCTTTCTCATTCGTTATATAATTTATCATTATTGCCATCTAGGTACTATTTGTACAATGCCAAATATTAAATAACATTTTGATAACGTGTCACAAAGTATTATGTATACACTAATCATAACTTACATGCCCGTTAAATATGCATTTATTCCATACACATCAACAATGAAAGTATATTAAATATTTATTAGTTATGTAAATTTTTGTATCACATACCTGATCGGTAATTGGTGCGCGTACAGACATAATTTAACATTTATAACACCCTATGTATATATTCAGGGTATTCGTGTTCTAACAAATTATGATCCAAGAAACATTTGGCTGTTTGTTCTAAGTTTATATAATGTGGGGCAAGCGGGTATAGAACATGGATGCATTGATGGATGGATGGATGGATGGGTGGATGTGTGATATTGTGTCTTTATCGTATCCTTATAATTTAACGTGCAGAGCAAACCAATTTAGCATACTATTTACGTGCATATACACTTGCATTTAACATTTTCTTTCATCACATGTACTGCAGAATGTGGTGCAATGAAATCATACCTTTTTTCAGGTATACATTCAGGTAAATTATGAAGTGTGAAAGGATCCCTTTTTGTCAAAAAATGAACATACATTACATTGCATAAACGAGAAGGGGGGGGGGGGGTTGTGCCTGAACATCTGCCCCTTTGCCCAAACTATTTGCGGTGCGTTCACCCCCCTCAACACATCTCTGTACAGCGTAGCATAGCACGTTATTATCCATTGCCTAGTGTCTCAGAAAAAAATCCTGCTTACTAACATGGAAGTCTGTGTCCATCTACGGTGTACATATTCACGAATTTACATGGAAACCGTGTGAAATATTCATGAAAGCAAGAGCAGATTCTTCAGGTCAAAAAGCTAAATATCTATGAACATGCAGGATAAATAATGCAAAGCGTGTAAGTAGCAACACGGCTCGGGGGGAAGCGGCAGCGTTTACATCTGCGTTTGGAACTCGACGAAGAATTTTGTTTCGTGCAAATGCGCAAGTCTTTGGCTGCTAGAGCTGCAGAATGCTGGTCTCCAGTATCCAGGTTAAGCTGTTATATAAATGTCAGTGCATTTAAATAGAAAATTAGCCATTTAAAGGTATGTCGTTTAAGGGGACGATTGGCGAATTATCTTGAGTAAAAGGTTCTGTTCCCATATTTGTACATGTAATATTTGAATCATGTGTGCCTTGAAATTCCCTCGGAAGCTCTTTTTGCATCCAAAAGGACTTCTGACCAAGATCATGAATGAAGCTTGGCGATATATTGGTATTGTATTGATTTATTCTAAAAAATGGTAAAGTGATCTTTAAAGATCCTTCCTAATAACTTTCAAAATTATGCATATTTGGGAGGAGGCACATACTTTACTACAAAAACACAAAATAAAAGATGGTTATGATCCCTTTTAAATGGCAAACATAAACCTTTCCTGAAATAGCAGGCATAAATCAGCCACATAAATGTCTGGCCACCCGCAATCAGACAAGAATACTGCACTAAACTCATTGCAAGTGCCCTCAAAAGCTATGAAATAAGCCCTATTTAAACCCTATTAAAGGAAATAGGGGCAGTTGTGTTTTATTAACTGATGCTTCCGTAGGCATGAGGTTGGTGATCAGTTGCCATGGTAACAGGAGGGCACACCCAAATTCAATCTTGTGCTGTAGCTCAACCTTATGCTAGTTCACAGTATAACATTAACAATGTAAAACCTAAACAAAGAGGAAACAAAAGGAGGAAATCGCATTGTATTGATGTTCTATGAATGGAGGTGATTTTTCTCACCAGAAATATTTATTGGGGGGCAGTGTGTGACTCTGTGGGTTAGCCCACCATCAATTTAATCAGAAAGTCAACAATTCAAGTCCCGTGGTCAGCGGAGTAACTTCACCATTGTGCTGTCGGGAAAGGTTCTTATCTCTCAGACTCTCTCAGAAACAATTGGAGTTAAGAACCTTTTGCTTCCTCAAATGTACATCACTTTGAACAAAAGTAACTACTCAATATGTAAATGCGTTTGCGCAACATTAAATAACAAAAAAGTACAATTAGTTAAATATTTGATTGTTTCGTGTTGTATGTATGAGCTTCTACCATGGTGTGTGTTCTCTTTTACGATGTTTCTGTGCTTCACAAATGGTCTTATGAAATACTAATGTTGATATTTGTGAGAGATTCAGGCACACAAGTAGAACCATATACCTACTGGTTTCATTGAAACAAGAATTATTTAAAACAATAAAACTCAGTTTTGTGTACATGAAATGTTAGATGGTGATCTTGCATTGGGAACACCAGTGTTTTGTGACCTTTCTGTTTGGCCAAAGCACAGGAAGAAAGGTCAGAATGTAAGCTTTAATAATTTATTGCAAAAGAAATCGAAATCAGCACTGGTCCTTGCTGAGTATAGCAATGAAGATCAAAAATATACTGTGACACAATCATTAGCCCACAGGAATTCTGTCCCAAGCTTCACTGCAAAGTTCTCAAGCCTAACAAGGCTTAATGATAAACAGAAAAGTGTTTTTATTTAAATACAAATTGAGGTTCGGAGAATTCTGACTCAAAAGGGTAAGGGAGGAAATTGCTGTATTACTAAAATTGAGGAGTAGAATATAGTAGTAATATACTTTTGATAAAATATTTTCATGTATAAAATATTGTATTATGCAGATGGATACATTTTAGCTTATCCTAGTTCTACAGTACAAGTATGTCCATTACACTTAACTTTCCAGTTATAAGATGAGTTATCATTCACTTGATCTATTGTGTGGAATGTTCTTCCACTGGGAAACAATGTCTACAGACTAGATGGTAAAAAATGTGTAAAAAATATATAATAAAATAAGTAATATAGGTAAAATTGTGTAGACTTTTCATATCGTTTCCAGCAGAAAAAGAACACATTACAGACATTATTTATAAACTTAATCTTAACCTTATAAAAGGTGTCAGAAACCCTTATTTCATCCAAATGC
>JAABNX020000030.1:19327707-19338218 GCA_015163995.2 Mormyrus lacerda
CTATGGTGACATAACATTCACTCAAGGGCATAGGTCTGGTTGTGGACAGTAGAGGCGTGTCTCTGGCAGTATTGTGGCGGGACATTTGGGGCTGATTGGATCCCTGCCAATGCTGAAACCAAACCTATGCCTTTGCATCAGTCTAAAAAAATATATATCTTGTAAAGATAAAAAGTGTATTCTGAGCTCTTGCTTTGTCAAAATACAAGTGTGATAATTTTTTTTTGAGTTGCATTTGCAAAGTGGGGACTAGTGCCCAGCTATCCACAGCTGAGTACTCCCTGCAGGTCACCCAAAGCGAATCCTCTTCGCGTGTCAAATGCTACTGCAGGCTACAGTATTTTTGCTGGAAAGTGAGATTTACTGCCAGTGCTCCGTGTTTCCGCCACTTGATTTGGAAAATCCGGAGCAGTCCTCTGGAGTGCTTGATGTTCTGAAATTCTGATAAAATTAGTTGCTTCCATTTTCTGAAAGGCTAAAAGATTTAGATGTTTAATGGATTATACATTTACTTCATGATCAGACTGGTTATTAGAACATATATTATTATGGTAGTTCCAGCATTGGGATTTGTTAGTTTGTTAGTTAGATCTTTTTAAATATTTGCACTTCATTATGTACTGAGTTGTGTTGCTTTAACTGGGTTCTGACATTTTAATATCATTAAATGTTTTTATTTGTTGTTATTAAAGAATCACAACCTTCAATTAGACATAAAAGTAGTCCAAACTTTAATGACAGGCAATCATTCACAGCCAAGCCATATATTTACAGCAGTGTTATTCAACTATTATCTTTATAATCTATTCAGTAGCAACCTTTACTGATTTAAAATTTTATAGTAGACTATGTATGAATGTGTATAAATATTTTTAATTTTTGAATGTTCTTGGCTCTTAGTTTAGGTCAGTTAAAATTAAATGATTTGATACACCATGGTATGTTACTGGTTATAAGAGTTAGTGATTAAGAACATTTAAAAGTTTTGTTTTTTTATGAGTCAATGACAGCTAGTCCTAAAAAGAAAAAAACCCTGTATTGTTTTGTAACACATTTTTAAACACTGTTTGTGCTAAACATTTGCCAAAATGGTCTAATATTTGAGTATAGTCCCACAGTTTTCTTGATAATATTTAAAAATGTAAATAATATCAAATACAATTCTAAGCAGTACATCAACATTCAGCTGCAGATTCTTCTAAATAATACTTAAGGAATATTCTAGAAATCCCAGCCACTTAATGCACATAGTCTACACCTTGTTGTTTATAAAGGGTTCATACATGAACCTATCCTTATGACTCCCTGTTCCCCTGATCTTCTGTACTGTGGTTCTCTCATGCTTTGTAACTCTTACTTTGTTCCCTAGGTGACAGAGCCTCTTAAGAGGCTTTTAATGGCCTCTTAGAGCTTGGTTTTCTTTTATAAAAAAAATCTATTCAGGCCTACACCTACTGGTTGGCCAGTCCCATGGAAAGGTTAACCAAACTCCTTAATACCTCTGCTCCAGCCAGACGCTTCAATGGCTGAGTTTCTCTTGCACACTGCCTTCTCCCCCAGCCAATTGCTGACTGTTTTTTTCTCCCACAGCCAATTGCTGACCACTTCTTTTTCCCATAGCCAATTGTTGACTAGCAGGAGGCGTGCAAACACATCGAGCCTAATTTTTCGGTGGCTTAAGTCCCACATGTAAATTGTGCTAAAAAAACTTGCATGAATGTGCATACTATAAATTCCTTCTGAATAACCTTCCTCATACCTGATCACAATTGGATTGTACAGGACAATGTGTGACTGCAGGTTAGGCTTCTGTGCCAGCGGGCAGAAGGTTGCGGTTCAAATCCCATTACTGGTAGAACAATTTCACCGCTGGGCTTTTGATCAAGGCCCTTCACCTCAGTTACTCCAGGGGACTGGCTGACTTTCTCTCCCACTTGTAGGATGCTTTGGATATAATCATCTGCCAAAGCAATGACTGAAAAACTGATATCTCACAATTTAGGAATAATAAAATACAGTATACAGTATATTGATATGGGTTTATGGTGTGAAAAGCCAATACCGGTATGTCTTAAACATGAATAAATTGTCGCCAAATACGTAATTACACATAATGACATTCTACTCAATGGATGCATGTTTTTTTTTTCTCCTGAAACTGCTACATTGACATATCTGTCATTATGATTAGCGGGGCTGTTCATGTGACATAAGAACTTTCTAGAGGTCTTTGTTGTGAGCTACAAATACTGTAACTTACAAAGGATTTTGCCTGCTACAGGGAATAACTTAATACACCATATTGTAGTAAATGTTCCTTACTGCCATACATTAATTAAAAATTTTCAAATAAAAACATTTTTGATGTGTTTTTTTATATTAATGTAATGACAGTATTCATGATCAGTACTTTTGTGCTAATATTTGTTTTAAACCAGTAAATAGGCATTTATTTTTAAATACTGTCACGTATGTGTATATTTAATCGCATTCCAGAATGTTCTTTTCTTCTTCTCTACTGGGTGTCGCCAAATGACTTGCTGCACAGTGAGATTCTGGAATTTGTAGCCTGTCATGTTGATGTCCGCTGAACTCGCCGGCATATTCAGAGCGTGAATTAAGGGGTGACGCATGTCTTCTGGTTCACAGCTGGGGTCTCCAGGTCGGAGGTCAGCTCATGTCTCCCTCTGTTACTCGCACCCAGAATGTGGACGTAGTCATTTGACTCGCTTCTGCCTTTGAGTCTTTGAGGTACAGCACAAGAATGCAGTTGGATTTAAATCTGGTAGATGTTTCAACATAAAATAAGCCTCGTCATAATTTCCATTGAAGTTCAAAAAAATCTGTCGCAAACAATAATATATCAGAGACAGAACAGATGCTGAGACTGAAAATGATGTGAGTTGATTCCAAGATTCAGTAGAATTAGAATCATGGCTGGACATTAACTGGCATATCTGTCAATAAAAACAAAATGTACTTTATATTAGGATAAGATCAAAAGGCTGGATATTTTGATATTTTACTCTAATGCAGAAGTGGGCAATCTTAGCTGCAAAGGGTTGGTGTGTATGTGGGTTTTCGCTGCAACTCCCTAATTGGATTACCAATTAGAGGACTGATTGGCTGAAGAGTCCTCACACCTGGGTTTGAACAGCTGACCTACAGGTTATCCCCAAAACCTATATACACTGGCCCTTTGTGGATAAGGTTGGCCACCCCTGCTCTAGTGGCTTGCATTAAATGAATGGTTATTTTTTGGTCATATTTTATGTACATTAGTTTTTAGAATTAAAAGAAAAGAATCTAAATTGTAAATTAATTGTTTTTTTTTATTTGTTTTCATAAAATGTTTAGTTAATGTTTATTTGTCGCCATTCAACAGACAAGAAGTTTTAGTCTTGTAAAAACCTGGATTATTAATATTTTTAAAATAAGAAGTAAAAAGAATCTTCTAACATAGGTAATCCAATACCAGAAAATCTACTGGTATAGCTTCTTAAACAATTACCCTACTTTATCAGTGTGTAGTTAATATTTACATATGTTATTGTTTGCCTTCAGTCTAATCCCAGCTAATGGTTCCAAAAATATGGATCGGTTGAAGTAGAATTCATCACAAAAAAGTAAAATGACAGCTTTGTCCATACCGGAATAATACAGGCACTGTAATGAACAGGCGAGGTCTCAAATCGAGTTGGTTACGTCACTTAATTGAGACCGTGAATGGAAAGGACCAGTGACGTATTTTCTGGCGACGGACCGAAATACGGTTGCCGCGCTGAAAACGAAGAAGAGGAAGAAGATTTAAGTGAATGTGTGTCAGTCAGTTGTTAACGGGGTCTACGGGCTTTTATACCTGTGTCGCAAATCCAGTAAGAGACTGGTTTGTTTCGATGTGATGAGTCCGTCCTTTAAGTTCTGCAAAGTGCGTTGTGGACAAAGCAGAAGCTCAGTCGAAATATTTATTTCAAGCCACTTGTTAGCTAGTTTGCTAACCAAGTGTGTTCACACCAAACAGAACCTCAGATGAGAAGGCAGTGTGACAGATAAAGGGTTTAACTGCACAGTTTGCAGGCAAGTCCCAACAGAATCGACCTTGGTGACAGGGAGCGGGGCGATGAGAAAGTCCAGTTGTATATATATAATACACACAGAGGTCTGTTTTGTTGTAATATACTTTTGCTTGACACTGCAGACTCTTTCCCACACTCCCCTATGTTGATATTTACAGCAGTTGGCTGTAATCTTATTGTGTTTTCGTACGCTTCCCAGCCAAGATGAAGCGAAGGGTGGAGCAGGTTGACCATCTCAAGAAAAAGAAGAAGCGCTTGGATGATTCTAGTTTTGATGAATATGACGACGAGAAATCGTTCATATCAAGCAGCCAGGGTACGATGTTTTCTGTTTATTAACAAAACGTTCCGTTAAAATAGTAGGTGTAATTAGGTCCAGGTCTATACCCTGTAAAATGATATTTAATAAAAAAAAGTGCATGTTTAATTTGAATTTATTAACTCTATGTCACTTTTATTCTAGAGTTAACATTTTCAATGTATTAACCTTTGGATAGGTATAAAAACTCACTCTTTCTCAAAAAGAATGCTAAATTGGAATTAGAATGTACTTTGTTGATCTCAGTGGGAAATTATGAATTTGATGTGAGTTAGTTTTGCAGCTGAATAGAGTATTCACATGGGTCTAGATTGGGATTAAAAGTCAACCTTGGACTTTGGGGGTCCCACATGCCATTGGCCCACCGCGAAAGTGCCCAATATGTCAGATGGTCAGTCCAGCCTTGCCCATACGTCACCTTCCATCTTAGTTGTTGAGTGTATCTAGGCAGTTTGCATGCATCACACTCTGTACTCCACATTTTTTTGTGTTACATTGTGTTACATTGTGTTGCATTGGTCTCCTGCGCGTGTTTCAGACTCCAGTCAGAGTGACTCTCACAGTGATGCTGAAGAGCAGAGGCCCTTGAAACCCTCCCCATCTCATCATGGATCGCAGTCAGAAAGCTCCCAAGAGACGTCCTCCAGCAAGTTTTCTATGTACAACAGTGTGTCACAGAAACTTATGGTGAGAAGTTACATGGCCTGTCCTTCAGGCTTTGTTAACTGGGTCAGACCTTGGGGCCATTATTTTTTAGCACCGACATTCTCTAAATTTAGAATCAGAATTATTTATCTCCAAGTACTTTTACATACAAGGAATTTACTTTTGGGTGTCATGCAAAGCAATCCAGCAATATAAAAAATGTAAATAATATATATAAAATATAAATAATAAAAAAATGTAAATTAAATAATATGCCTAGTACAGTAAAAGTGCATATAAAGTGAAATGTAGCAACAAGTTGATGCTAAATCATTATTTTTGTTTTTCATCTTTACTTTGAATCTGATCTTTCATCTACCTGCCACTCGTAGGCCAAGATGGGCTTTCGAGAGGGCGAAGGGTTGGGGAAATTCGGACAGGGCCGGCGAGAGATAGTCGAGGCATCGACGCAACGTGGGCGCAGGGGTCTTGGCCTTACTCTGAAAGGCTTTCAGGGAGAGCTCAACGTGGACTGGCAGGACGAGCCGGAGGTACCTGGCACTTCCCACCTCCTGCCCTCGGCCACAATGCAGACCCCCGCTCTGCGTGTAAGCAGTGTGCTTCCTTCTCCTTCTTAGCCCAGTGCGGTGGAAGAAGTTACCTGGTTCCCAGAGAGCTCAACGGAGATGCCTGACGCCGAGGAGCTGGCCGACTGGATGACTACCGGGGAGGTTTGTTTTCCCCTCGTGGGTCTTTGCACAATTCCATTCATCTGTTTTCCATGCTGCTTATCCAGAGCAGGACCATGGTGACCCAATCCCAGTGAGCACGATACAGTGGGAGCATTGGATGGGAAGCCAGTCTAGTGTTACAACATCTAGCAGCATTTACAGGCAAATACTGTCATTGGCATTACTATGATTTCATTGTAACGTATTGCTTGAAAATGACTGATACTCATACAGTATTAGGTCTAATAATACTGCAGATAATGTTTATGTTGGAGAAAATATCATTAGCAGTCCGTAGTTCTGGGATTTGGGGCAAATCTTAATACCAAGAGTGCAAAGACCACGTCGGAGCTGGTCTCCAGCAATGGAGGATGAGATAAAATGGGTATACGAGAACACAAGTCTGGTCGAGTACACATATTGAGATTCACCCTTGGTTAGCTTAACATCTGTAGCTTCATACCTTCAAATGTTGAGGAATGTTGTTAGAACTGATCTTTTGTTTGTTTTTCTTCTTTTTAAGAGGAAGCTGAAGATTGATGATGAGACTGAGTTTTGCAGTGAAGATCTCCTGCACAGCCTGCTGAGGTGTAAGGTGAGGCGGCTCTGGGGGGGCTGCTTTCAGGGGATGGCCGTGTCTGGACCGTGTGTGACTTCTGCGCCTGTCCCACTCCTCCCCAGTCCATCTTTGACGACCTCGATGGGGAGGAAATGCGGCGTGCGCGGACTCGGTCCAACCCGTACGAGACCATCCGGGGCGGTATCTTTCTCAACAGGTGAGGTCAGCCTCTGTCTTCATGCTGCTGCATGGATAATCCACTGCTAGTTCTCAGCCAGATAAGTGATGGTGCAAGAGCAGGCATGCCAGGGTCCTGTACGTTTACCGATCATTTTAGAAACAACAGTTTATTTCTTTATTTGCATGTATGCTTGGGAGTTTAATACAGTAATATGGTATGGTGTGATATTTTGGGGGTGCTCTCAACCTAGACCACCCCCCCACCCCCAATCAATGCATTGTATTGTGGGGTGACGACTTGATGCCGTTGCTTTTGAAAATACCATAAAAAAAACGTATACTGTGGTAAAATATCTGGATGGTATGAAAAATTCAATAATACCCTTGCTGATTTTCATCAAACATTTTTTTAATGTTATTTGTAGTTTTATAAATACAGCATACATCTTGCAAGTTCAAAGGTGGAGAACATGTGTACATAGAGAGAATAATTGGAAATTATTCAGTGCCAAATAAGCTGGAGCATGTAAGGACAGTTTTAGTTCTAGTCAAATACCGCAATGCTTCTCCAAAAGTCAAGGTGTAGTGTATATGTTTTTTTTTTAATTCATTAAAAGTACATAAAAAGTTCAGAAATAGGATGTTTAGAGACATAGACTTCCTTTCAGAGGTAAATAGCCTGCAGAAAGATACAGCTTTGAATAGCCCTGACTAGGTCAAACAGCAGTACCAATGTACTTTAAAAGATGTCCTTGTTTCATGCACTTGCAGTTGCATAACATACTTATATTTGTTTATGTCATTGTGCTATATGGAGCAAAAGAAGCAAACAACAGGGTGGCTGTAATTTAAAAGAATTACTAAGATTGTGTGTCATTAGTTTTCCTAGTTTTAATTCTGCTGCCGCATTTACGTCTTTCCTTATTTTGATCTGGTACTCTTTGGTCTTCTCAGGGCAGCGATGAAAATGGCCAACATTGACCACGTCTTTGACAACATGTTTACCAATCCGAAGGATTCCCAGAGGGTAAGGCCTCCACTTTGCAGAAGGTGACATTCGCACCATGATGCCTGTCTCTTCCCCTCCATCTCTTTTCCCATAACTGGTGTCAGTGAGTTTGGAGTCCATCACAGGACACATACTCACACTAATTTATGGATTACTAATTTAAGTTATTTAATCTATTAATAATTATGTTATTGGTAGCTATTACATTAGCAATAATTATTACATTATTGGCTATTCAGGGACTACATTACAAAGCAAATTTAGACACTTGTATGTTGTCTGGAAACTAGATTCTTCTATCAATTTATTGTCCATGGTCCTCTGGGCCTTGGTAAGTTGTACAAATCCCTGTCTAGTTCAACTGCTTTTAATTTAAGGAAATAATTGCTTGTTCCCCAACTAAAATAAGTCAGTCGCAGTGTGTTTTTCCCACTCAGTCTCTTTGGGGGGGCATGCTGTCAGTGCGTATCAGCCATGAATATAACCCTAGATGCTGGCGTGGCATTTAGAGACAACACAACTGAATAACTGCTCAAGCGATGGCGAAAGCTATAGACTTTTATTTTATATTCTGTTCTTTTTCCATTGGTTTCAGACGTTAGGAACTATATAGCTGTCTTTTATCATTTCTTTCGTCCCTGGGGTGTATGCACACCATATATAGTGATTTGCTTCGGTATAAATATTTGAAAGAAACCAGCTGAAATAAGAGGTCGAGCCTGAAGTTCTAGTGGGGGAACCTTGTCTTTTTTGAGATGAGTTTTCCAGGCGCGCGCTTAATAAGATGATATATATTTTTTTGATTGTGAGGGAAATTTCGTTTTCATACATCAGCAAAGGAACTCAAAGTGCCCAGACGCAGACACGAACCCATAGCGCAAAGAGAGAGCACGCATATAGTACCAATAGTTATTTGCACGGATGAAATAAGGAAACTTATACAACAGTTATTTCTGACCAAGAAGTATGATTGGACAAGAGACGTTTAATGAGTGCCTATGACTGAATCACAGCCGTGATATATTGGAGCACGACCGCGGCTCCTTCTCGTATGTTACCTCTTAAATAAATTAGCAGGAGGGGATGGCTTAGTGATGCACTGCTCGGTCTTTGACCCGCAGAAGCCGTGCACACGGGACAAGGAGGGGGAACTGCTGTACTTTGGGGACGTGTGCGCCGGCCCAGGAGGCTTTTCCGAGTATGTCCTGTGGAGGCGCCGTTGGCATGCCAAGGGCTTCGGCATGACGCTGCGGGGGCCGAACGACTTCAAACTGGAGGACTTCTTCGCCGCGCCCAGCGAGCTCTTTGAACCTTACTACGGTGAGGCTCTCCGACAAGCAGAACCCCTCCGCCTACATACCTGTCGCCGTGGAAACCCGCAAGAATTTCTTTTTGTTTAACGCAGGGGAGGGGGGGATCGATGGAGACGGCGACATCACCAGGCCGGAAAACATCACTGCCTTCCGGAATTTTGTCATGGAAAACACGGACAGGCGAGGGCTGCACTTCCTTATGGCGGATGGGGTAAGGAGCGATCGATCCTGCATGGTTCATCCCATCTTTCTCAGATGACTTCCATTTTTCTCCCTGTCTCCGGTGCTCTTGTGGACTGTTTCTGTTGATGTCTGTGGAGTATAGAGGTGGCCTTGTGGGTCCCCTGTGTCCTGTATTATCACCTAACCAGCTGCCTGTCCTCATGCAGGGCTTTTCAGTGGAGGGACAGGAGAACATCCAGGAGATCCTTAGTAAACAGCTGCTGCTCTGTCAGTTCCTCACCGCATTGTCCACCGTCAGGACAGGTAAGGGGCCTGTTTGGAGGTTCTTTGCTTCGTCTGCTCTCTGCCCAGTCAGCATTGGAAGGTGTTACTGGTATCTGTCTCATCTTCTTTCAACTCATCCCAACAGAGGATCAAAGTGTATTTGCAAAGCAGCAAATCCTTTAAAAGTGTATTTATTCTGATTTATTCTGCACCAGAGATTCAGCTCCATGGAGACTGACTGATATTTTATGCTTGTGGAATGAATAATTATGTTCTCATTTTGTCTTACCTAACTTCCTGTTTTATGTTTCTGTAGTAAACACACATCTTCTGACTCCAAGCACCCAAGCTCTTTCTCGCCACCTGCTTTGAGCTCATATCTGTACTTGCAACCAGGCTACAATCCACACACTAGCAAATCTTTGCGTTTCTCTCTCTCTCAGGTGGTCACTTCATCTGTAAGACCTTTGACCTGTTCACCCCCTTCAGTGTTGGCCTGATTTACCTGCTCTACCTATGCTTCGAGAGGGTGTCCCTCTTCAAGCCGGTCACAAGCCGACCTGCCAACTCTGAGAGGTCCGGCCAGCGCAAGCTGAGAAACTTCTAGTTGCAGTTTTCTAGTTGTATCTACCTCTAGTTCCTAACCCAACTTAATGTATATATCTTAATAGCCTATAGGTACCTTGTGTATTAGTGTGTATTGACTACCAGTGTGACTCTCATTATCAAATGGCCTGTAAGTATTGGATAAACCTTGAACTTCAGAACTCAACACCTGATTTCCTTCTAAGGTATGTGGTGTGTCGAGGGCTGAAGCCCGGGTCAGACCCCGTCAGGGAATACCTGTTCACCATCAACCTGAAGCTGAACCAGCTGAGGGGCAAAGAATTGGATGTCAATGAGGTGGTGCCCCTGGACATCATCAAAGGAGACACCGACTTCTTCAGCTATATGATCGTCTCCAACGAGAAGTAGGGGAATACATTTTCTTTGAACAGTTCCCTCTATTGACAGATGAACAGGAGCAGTCCTGGAACTTATGGGTCCTATTCTATGAAAGCTTGTTGAGAAATAGAGCTCAAAATAAATAAATCACAGGACCCTGATGGCATCTTACCTATAGTATTAAGAGAGTATTATTATACTTATAATTAGTATTATTTGCCGACCCTTAACTTTACTGTTTCAAAAATCCTTATCTGAAGGTGTGGTACCTTCTGATTGGAAGCATG
>JAABNX020000030.1:19338318-19356266 GCA_015163995.2 Mormyrus lacerda
TGGCCTTTGAAGGGAATAATCTGCTCTGACTGGCAAGATAGTCCTGCAGTGATCAACTTTTCTGCCAGTCGGTCAGCCATCTTAGCTGAAAGGAATTTTAGTTGCATTAACAACTGCTGGCTAGTGGGTAAAAGCCTATAGAATGATGCAACAGCATCCACTGTAGTGGCTGATATGCAGTTATACCATTGAAACCTGTGCATTTCCAATTCAATGGCTGTTGAATAGCAATCCACTGTACTGACCACCATGCATGAAAGGGTTAAAATCCCAAAAAAGCTCTTACATTTCAGTAAGTATGAACTCTGAGATTTTGTATGCGACGTTGATTTCTTTTATCCAGAGAATTACAGAAAAAAGAGGTTACCTTTACAACATCACCTTTAGCGTGAAGTATTTTAACAGTTTCATACGATTTGAATTTCATGTAAAAATCATTTACTAAATAAGATACAATCAGTAAAACTGCATTACAAATAAACAAAAAACTAAAACACAAGTATTAAAAATTAGTTTTCAGACTCAGCTGTACTGAAACTAACAGCAGCCAAAAATGCATTAATTCAAATTAAAATACAGATGTAATTAATGGTAAACCCTCTTTGACTCAACTATATCTTTTTTTAACATTTGTAGGTTAAGTTACAAAAAATGAGAATGTGCTTATTAAGGCAAATGCTTACCTCTCACACCTGAAATACTGAGCATAAATCCATAGCTGCCACCCTTTCCTTGTTAAAGAAACAAAACAATTTAACAGTTAATTAATACGAGTAGTGTAAGGTGTCACTTCCATTAAAAAGGGTGACAAAATTCCCATAATTATTCACATAATACGTCAGAAAAGAAATTGAAGTTAATTTTGAGTCCTTCTTTGATGTCCTTGTCATTATCTCCATTTTCTTTCATCTTTCAGCACTTATCCATATGAGATTTTCAGTTCTTTCATGGAGTACAATCGCTGCTACGCCATATTTATAATAGTAAGGGAGTTGGAAAATGGAAAAAGACAGAATTTTGTACAAGACCTCATCAAGATGTTTTCCAGCAAACTGGGACAGCTTTAATCTTAGCACTCCAAAAGGAACTGAATCCCAGCACCAGATGGTCGGAAAGCTCACTTAACCCTTATTTCAGAGGGCAGACAGGCACAATCTGTCAGAGATGATCCTACGGGACAGGGGCACGCCCAAAGCCACGAGGAGTCAACAGCTGAAGGACGTCACAAGACTCGCTTCTGTTTGAGAATCTATTGGCCCGATCTGAAGAGCGATGCTTAAATCTGCAGTAAGCCTCCGGGCGTCTGGGGCAAGCTGGGAGATTCTCAGTCTTTAAGTCTTTAAGACAGGAAACATGTCATACAGAAGACAACACACACATGAAAATTACAGAAATAATACATAACAATGCAATTTGTATTTTGTATGTTCTAAAAAATTAGAAATTAACACCCTATTTGCAAAAATTCTAGAGTAGCAATCAATAGAACAATACATGAGGTCAGAAAATTTGCACTCGTGTGAATGCAGTTTTACATACACATTTTTCACAAGGAAAAAAGTGGCAGCTGTATTTTACTAAAAGCTGAGTTACAGCTGCCAAATGAAACTGATTTGATAGGCATAGTTATATAAGTGAAAAACAAAACATGTAAAATTAATGGAAAATTTAGATTTTACTGTATGAAATGAGTGAAAGTTTTGGTTGAAAACATGCATCATTAACATGTTTAGATGTCAAAAAAATAGGTTATTTGTAACAGAGAACTTACTGTAAAGTAAATATGCTTGCGTTCACATGACATCTCATACTGATCTCCACAGCCAGATTCACATTCAAAGTGAAATTAAACCAATAATTTTATCTTTGTGTCCTGAATTAAATAATCAGTGAGGCTTGTTTTCCCATAAAGGCTTAATACTGTGTACTGGATGCTGACTTGACACCCTGAAACATTCTCATAGCGTAACAATGGTCAGAAAGGTACTGTATGCCTAGTGTTGTGCATTATTGCCAATGAGGAAGCAAATTTCACTGTAGCAATTCCCTGCAGATTTTGAATGTAACTCAATGTTTTTGTATTAAAAACAACTTACTCCAAAGCCATAGATTATCCAAACATGTATTCAAACATTTACAGTTCTACAAAATACTTTACAAGAAAAAATACAAAAAACTCTTATGTATTGGATATGCTTTCAGGTCATACAACATATTTCTATTAGATTTACATAATACATAATCCAATTTACATGTGAATAAATTGTCCGGCAACACTAAAAACTGCATAATTTCTATTCCTCTCAGTAAATGAATGACAAATGGCTTTGCATTACTTCCAAAAAACCCACCATCACAAACAAAATTCACATCTGCACCGATTGTCAGTGAACCCATTTGGTCACGAAAATATTCATGTATCTTTATCTGACTTGTCTGCCGTCTGATATATGAACCAAATTCTACTGATTGCATATAATGTGCCAGTTTTTTAATACCAAACCATGCAGAGAGCTTTAGTCCTAAACCTACTTAACAGGATGAACTTCAACAAGAGGCACAGAGAAAAACCAAACTAACAATATTTAAAATTGTATTTCTGAAATTACAGAAATTAATGACAAGTAAAGGCTTGTCCAGCCACATACTATTGGTATCCAAGAGGACTGAAGCTCAGTTCATTGTTTTTTTTCTTTTTTTACAAGCTTATTATTAATTTTTAAATGTCAGGGCCAGTTTTTTGTAAATTTTGGTTTGGAACTTTGGGAGAACTTTGTTGAGAAGGATCCTGCACAACAGTAAATACAACATAAGGAAACTCGTAAAGAAGCAAATCATCACGATAGCATCTTGAAAATCAATATTGACACACGCAAGCTTAGTACAGTGTGCATTAAGTACAACATATTTTTCAGAAAAATAAACAGATACATTACTGGATGCCTCCATGCCTTCATAAACATACAAAAACTACGGTTATTATTGTTAAGCTACCCGGTAACCATAAATACTGCTGAAAAAAGGCCTGTTTATCTAAAGCATGTATTCCTTTTCAAATGTCATGGAGAATGACAAAAGGCAGATAAATTCCATCTAAGAACTGCACTGTATTGTCATGCAATATAACCGCAATCATTATGGAACAAGGCAGAGGTCCAAACTTACCACTAAGTGGTAAGAGGAATATATTTGCAATTAACTGTATTTCTGATCTTCAGTAAAAATAAAAACAGATAACAGAATAAATAACTCAATAAAAATGTATTATATACCTTACACCATGCATTGGTTTAATAAAATTAACAAAAATTAAATAATTCGAAAAAGAACAGCTATATATAGTCACATGACTGAAATTAAATAACTCAAATGAGTCACATCATAAACATTATTGTAAACAGTACTTTAGAGCAGTGTTTCCCATCCCGATCCTCAGGGACCCCCAGATAGTCCACGTTTTCGCTCCCTCCCAGCTCCCTGCCAGACAGTCTACATCAACAGTCTACCAGTAGAAGCAAAAACATGTATTATCCGGCAATCCCCAAGGATCGGGTTGGGAAACACTGCTTTAGAGTGGCACAAGAGCAGCAGAAGATCAACTCCTGCATAAGCTGAGAGGAAATCTCCTCTCACTCTCATTTTTACCATCAGGGATTGATGAGTAGACTTCATCTTTACACCTGGTAACTGGTTTGGGTCGGAACAGTTACGTTTCCTACTTGATGTTCTTCAGAAGTGAAGTACGTGCGTTCACCACAGATTTAAAGGCATCCTCGCTTCCCGGAGCCATACATTTGTCTGGGTGCAGCAATACAGCCAGCTTTCTGTACGCCTTGTTGATCTCCTCCCTGAAACACAAACCCACAGGATGTTGCGACTTAGCAAACTCCTGCTATTAAGAAAATGACACACATAGATCATTATTGCTTTAAACTAAAATTGCCACAAGAACGAAATTAAGTGGTTGTTCGGAGTTTAGGCTTCCACAGCGCCTAGCCAGAAACCTCTCTCAGATATGAACAGGACGCGTTACAATAAACAGGGCTGATAATCTTGGGAGCTGGATACTAATGAGACACCCAAGCCCTGCAATCTTCTAATTCAAATGATTACCCCTATCTGTCCTCCAGCAGCAATGCATTCTGGGAGCTACTTATGATAAGTAGCATTAGCATGCTTAAGACAAGGAAAGTGCATGCACGTACAGCAATACCATAGTACCTACTAAGGTACAGACATCGCTGAAATTACAAGTACTAGAATTAGAAGCACCATTTCAAATTTAAACTATTTTCTAGGGTGGTGCCAGAAAAACAAACAAAGATGGTTAACTGCGCCACACATTTTGACATATTATACGTTTGCATATATTAAAATCGGTGATTCTCAACTGGAGTAGCCTCACGACCAGCATTATTCCTCCGTCATTAAGTCATGAGCCTAAGCATTTATTAGTGTATTTATTTACTCTAAAACAAAAGTAAAACAAACAAACAAAAAAGATTTCTGGGATGACATTTTGCATCATTCACGACCACAAAAGCCCCACATTACCAATTAAATTTATAAATATATTTTTTTTTAATTACACAATCCATAACCCAAAGAAAATGGTTAAGCAATCCACTTTTAGGTTGCAACCCACTAGTTGAGAACCACTTTATGAGACTATACAATAACAATGGTAGACAAAAGTCAGTGGTCATTCTCCTTGGAAATGGTTTCGGTTTAAGTATCTACCCATGTTCAATTAATTTTTGCTCTGAACATGTAACCAGAGGTGGAAAGTTCAGGTCCAAAACATACAAATCCAGACGTGGAAAGTTCAGGTCCAGAAAATACATATCCAGATGACGATTTTGTTTCAACCAACTACTTCAATACTCTGTGACTGATTTTTTATGCACAACTGGTTAGTTGAAACAAAATCTTGGTCTGGATTTGTATTTTCTGGACCTGAACTTTCCACGTCTGGATTTGTATTTTCTGGACCTGAACTTTCCACGTCTGCCTATAACACAGACCCTGTACAGCATGCAGTAATACAAGTCAACTACATGTAACTAAGATGTAAGTATGGGTTTGTATCAACCTCATGAGGCGAGTTCCCTGCTGTGTTCTGGAGATGTAGAACACACAACAGGAGGCTGTAACTCAGCTTTCCCTGGCCTCTTACTCACTTGGTGGCACCGGGCTTGACCCCAAGCATATCCCAGCTGTCTTTGCTACTACGGATCCTGCGGATGGTATCAGCCTGCTCCCTGGTGAAGCCCAGGCTGGCCTCTATTATGGGCCGTTTGCCCCCGTTCTCACACATGTCTGTGATAGAAGAAAAGAAGGCCTAGAGAAGACAATAAAAAGAGCAAGAACATGAGTAAGAATAAAAACAGTCAAAATGTTGAAACATCAAGCTTGACGACTCCTTTAGATTGTTACTAAAACTACCTACCACAATAGCTGAGTGTTCAAATTCATAAGCAACTTACTAAACATTAATTACATATTACATAATTACATTCTTGTGTGTGCTCTCATGCGCACGTGTACGCACACACACACACACACACACACACACACACACACACAACGACAGCTATACACAGTCAGCTGCCTTCCTACTGGATTACACAAGGTTGGAAAAAGTAATGGAAACATCACATGAGGAAAAAAAACAAACTTTGAAATAACTAAATCAATTACAAACACAGTTATTAAGGTGAGTTATATTGGGTTGAATGGCAATTAACAGTATCTGTCAGCTATAAAAGAGGTTGGGAAATTAGCACTTTGATATGCAAATCCCGGGCAGAGATCCAAAGACGTGAAATACTTGGTGTTTGAGCTGCAGGTGCATCAGTTATAAAAACTGCACAACAATTTAACGTGTCAAGGGGAAGAGTTGAAAATCATGACAACATATACCAAACACAAAAGTCGAAGTGTGCCCCTGCTCCACATTATGGCATCTTTGATATTAATATTCTGTCTATTGTTTCCTGTATTTTGTCCACCCCATGTATAATCTCATCATTACTGTAATTGAAGCACGCACACTTACAAATACATTTATCCGGCATTAGGAAAACACTGATACATCAAAATATTTGTTTTTAACACTTCTCTTACATTGAATCTGTAATGCACGTTTCTATTACAGAGTATATTACTGTGAAGATTTTTTAATGACTGATTTAATAAGTTTCTGTCCAAATTTAAATGTGTTGCGCTACTTATTCTGTCAATTTAAGACAATTTTTTTTGTACTGTGTGCCGAATGACCCAGTTCCTGAAACGCAAATAACTATATTATTAGATTAGTATGGTGCCGTGGATGCTACTCCTTCTATGCAATATTCTACATTTCACTGGGAAATGTAAAAGGGTAAAACATACTTAAAGTCTAAAGCACATGGACTACTAATTTTAGACAATTACAAAAAAGGTGCTTCAATAATCTTACAGAATTTTGTCTTCTCTTCAGAAAATACCTTCAGCCATTAAAAATAGGTATTTTGAAATGATGTATTATTTCTTATTTTCACAAGTATGGGTACACTAAAATGCTTCTTTTCACATATCCCATCATGCTCTCCTTTGACACCTTTGACAGACACACACACACACACACACACACAGACAAACAAGCAGGAACCAGATCAGCCCTAAATCCCTCGACCGCCTAAACACGCATTCCCACAACACTGACCAGAACACGTCCTTACCATCCATACTATTTGTTGAAGCCAGATACACATCATGCTACTGATCTGTACACCTCTAATCTACCTGGAACATCTCATTAATCCCCTCTCCACTCTGGGCTGAGGTCTCGAAGTAGAAGAATCCCCTGCTCTCTGCCCACAGTCGGCCCTCGCTCTCATCCACCACTCGTCGCTTTGCCAGATCCACCTGTGAAAACGACATAACTTATGATCCTGCTACTCTGTCATGAGGAAGAAGCCTGATGAAAGGCTAAATGCATCAGGAAATACATGCAATATAAGAGAGAACCACCTGTTACGGTGCAAAAACAAAGGGCAGTGATCTTTGGTTAATCGAAGGATTTCAGTACTAGATACACTACACTGTTATTCTAAGACTTTACCATTACTCAGGTAATTTCAATTTGCATTCGGTATTTGTGCCTCCTGCTTGCTCTTCAAACCATTGACCATCTCTTTCATCTCACACTGTCAATAAGGTTCGATTTACAGGCATTAGAGAGACAATGAACAATGGAGAACCTTATTAGCGCACACTACAAAGACGATGTTCTCCATGTTCGTTTGAGAGCCAATCTCCTGCTTCATTTCATCCAGCCAGCCGTCCAGGGAGTCAAAGCTCTCCTTCAGACCCACGTCGTACACCAGGATGACACCCTGGGAGTCTTTGTAAAACTCATTCCGTACCTGCAGGACCAATGCCGAGGAACAAAACGGATACAAGGACATTTTAAAAATGGGACATTTTGGCTGACATTCCAAGACTTTCAGGTCAACGATAAGATCGTAGCCTGGGAGTCAATACTGGTGGTGTAGGGGGGGTTTAGGGTTAAAACAGTAAAACTAAACTATGTACGAGCAGATCATTCCACAAGTGACCTCAGTTACATTATCTACTGTCAACGGCCTTTTAAAAATGTTCCACCAGAAAAAGCACAGCACTGGAAATCTAATGTGAGACTCCAGGTGACAGAATATAAAATAATTATTTTGTAGATATGGATGATCTATTAACTGAGACAGCATGTCTCTTAGTGTACACTATATATTACTTCATACTTAGATATGTAATGTGCTTAAATTTTAAACAGTTTATTTATTGAGGTTTGTGAAAAGCAAACAATTTTTTGAGAAAGCAGTAAAATCACACCGCTGACTCAGGGATGTGAACCAGCACCCTTCTGATCTTAGACACAGTCTCCCAACATGCAGAGGCATATACCTTTAGTGTATTAATATCAGACATATCCTCTAAATTAATGTCACCTTCACCTCATTTCACAAGCAAGCCTACATAAAAATACCCCAGAATAATAAAGGTGAAAACTGTCTAATGGGCTGGTGATATCTCACGGAAAAAATGTGACCAAAAGACATCCAATACCAGCTTCACAGTGCTGCTTAAGGTGGTGGCAACGTATCATGGCAATAGAACAGTAACATCTTGAGACTGACCTCATAAAAAAAGGGATGCCCTGCCATGTCAAAAATATTGACTTTCATCTCACGGTCCCGAACTTGAACTCTGATTAATTGAGAGAAAGATAAAAAAGAACAATTGAATCATGACAAGTAAGTGGTTATGCACTGCAATAGATCAACTGCATGACTTGATTTTATTTTGACTATATTATAATACAATCCGTTGCAATAAATAAAAAATGTCGCTAGATTCTGATTGATAGACAAAGTATATGGATTTTGAAGTAATATTTATTAAATTAGAAATTGAACTATTAATTCATTTAATTATAAATGTCAACGTATCTATTATGGATTTCAATAATATGGGTGGTAAACATGTATAGAATTGCCAAAAACAGAATTAGCAATGATCATGCCGGTGTCACTTCAAAAAGTTCAAACAGTCAACATAAATTTAGACCCTTCATTTTTATATTGCAGCATTTTTTTAAATGAGACTTACTTTGTAACACCGTAGTCTATGCCGATTGTGGCGAGGTATTTAGGTACGAACCTCTTTTCACAGTACCGTTTAATAATGCAACTCTGCAAAGACAGCAAAACATTTATATCATATTACCAATAAAAAGCAGTTTTATATTGCTGCAGATCTGCCGACATTGGTTACTGTAAGACAGCTTTACCTTTCCCACCTCTGCATTTCCCAAGCTGATGACTTTCACACGGAGGGATTTAGTTTCCCGTCTCTTCTGTAAATTGGTCTCCATGGTGCTATATTAGACACGTTTGACAGAAACTACGGGAAACTAGCTTAGCTGAACAGCTCGCCGACTAACCAGATCTAACTAGGGAGGGAAGCAGCCATCTAGCCAGCCCAAATAGCGCTCTGTGTCTGTAAAAAGCTAAATGACTCGCTAACGTTACGCATTAAACAGTTTCATTGCAGCCGGCTACATTGTCAGTAACAGCAGCGTTAGCAATTCTTCTCCGTTTGTTTTCATCTGCGCCCCACTTTGGCATCTCCAGATTCACTGAAGCAGATTCAACACAAATACTTATAAGTAACAATAACCATTCCTTTTTTTCCAAAACAAGCACACAAATATCCTTTGATTTGTTTCCCCCCAAAATATATAAAATTAAATTGATTATTATATTTATTATGATAAATAGAATAACAATTACGCAGTGGATATCACAGATTCGTCACTAGCTCAAGTTGAACCTAATAAAGAGACATAAATAAACGTAAACAACTGATATTATTCCACTTTTAAAAGCTAAAGAAAACAAACTAACAAGCCTAGAGTGGTACATGAAACCAGTAGAATCTATAACTCCATCTTATTTACAGCAAATATTTACAGTAGACACCATCTGCGGAGGGCACAGAGTGCATCCGAGGTTAGAGAGAAAATGTAGACATTTATTAAATGGCTTTATTTTAACCTGTTGTGCTTTAGATTTAACAATTAAAGTCTGGATAATTTGCAACATATTTGTAGCATACACCCACTATCCTTCCATATGGACCGTTTTCTGCTTGTCCATCTTAGAAAGTTGTCATGTTTTTGTGAGTGGTAGGTCTGCCCCCTGCTGGTGACTTAAACATGGTAACTTAAACTTATATACATTTTAATAAGTCATATTTGTGGAACACAACTGTTTGTATTTGTATTTCTGCGCCTACAACTACTTAGTACAGGGTCTGAGTACACTGAGTCTGAATCCTATCATAGGATGCATAAGGCACCGCGCCGTATGAATGCTTCTCTAGATCAACGCAGGGCTCAGACTCACGCACAACGAACAATTTATTGATACGAGGTCGTTTAGCCGCATGTTTTTGGAATGCAGGTGGAAATAGGAAATACGCGTAAAATGGGGGAGACCTCCATATAACGAACTGGGCCAGAAATCAAACCCACCGTGGTAGAAGAGTGAGCCTTCCGACGGCTTATCCGGTACAGTGTAAGAGTTTGTTACATGGGACTCTATTACTGCTACACCAAAATATTTTTATACAGAAAACATGCTTGAAAATAATTATAGTTATGGTAATTTTAATTATTCATTTTTATTCATTTAGTTATTGTGCATCCGTGTATTGTATCTATCCAAGGGAGCTGGCAGATTATGAAATTATATATATATATATATATATATATATATATTTTTTTTTTTTTTTTTTTTACTGTATAGTATAGCTTTTTTTTTTTACTGTATCTTAATATTTGAGTTTTCGTGTCAGTGTCTGTCTTAAATATTGTTCACCCATCAGGGTATTCCCTCACGGTTCTTATAAACGTCATCAAAAATTAAACATCTGTTTGATAATGTAATTTAATTTATTTTTTCCCATGGACCGTTCGTTTACTATAATTCCGCGGATTTTTAAAACGAGCTTAACGTGTTAGCTATATATCCACCCCGGGAGTCCAAATGTGCTGAGAACCAAAGCTCGTGCTGATTCTTCGTTGTGAATCGATAATGAACCGGGCTATCGCAGGCTTGTCCCCCCATCCGGAGTGAGAGCTTAGCAGAGAGAGAGAGAGAGAGAGAGAGAGAGAGAGAGAGGGGGGGACGGGGGACGGAGGGCACTAGCTGTGTGAGGGGCCTGTCTGTCAACGCTGACACCGCTGTTCCCAAATACTCCCTGTTGTTTTCATTATTAAGTTCTTCTGACTGAAGGTCACTCCGGGGAACTCCTCGGACCAAATGTGGACAGCACAGCAGGCTTCAAGCTGCTGGGTGAGTTCTGGACCCGAGATGATGGCTGAGCATCCCGGTTGCCAGTGTGTACTGGAGAGATGCCCGTGTTCACCCTGCTGGGCTCTCGCAGGCTGGTGCTAGACTGTAGCAATCTGCTGGACCGTTGTGTTGACATCGGTGCGCGACCTGACACACTGATCTTGTTTTTCCCGTGCTCTAGCAAACTGCACAGGTGATTACAGGAGCATAAGCAAAAAGGAGAGCTGTGTAGAAGGTGGGCTCTGCAGTTTGGAGATAGAATATTGCCAGTTTTGCAGTTTATAAGTAATACCGTGTTTAAACAGTATTTACCACAGTAGCACTATGTTTGACTTTTAATCACATCGAATCGAATAAAGGAAATAAAAATAAGGATCTAAAAACATAGTAATAAAAAAAACAAATGCCACCCAACTTACATATAAAACATTCAGCTCCTGTGCTTAGGATATATTTATACCCTTTAAAGAATTCAACTTAATCCACAATACTGTCATCAGATTACTATCTCAGAATAATCAGTCGCACAATCGGGCTGCATTCCCATAAAGTGATGTTGTCATTATGAGATATGCGGTTGTATGACAGGCCTTTTTGATGTTCTCTCGTGTCAGCATTTTAAAATGTACCTGGAACTGTGTCCACCGGGTCCGTTTTAAGAATTGAATTAAATAGGATGTGTAAGAATTATTGAGAAATGTAATATAATTAACAATAATGCAAACTGGAAAATGTGATTAAACCATTGGGGAATTAATTAATTATCAGAGAAGCATATTCGGTTCAAAGTAGGGGTGCCAAACTGAAATTAGACAGGGGCATAAAGGGTTGTGATTTTTGGCTAGAGGTTTAAGGGTAAATCGCCGGTTATGGGATTTATATTTTTTTATCTGATTCGTATAGAAATGTATAACATCCAATTGAAACGCAGGTAAAGAACTGAGTATACGAAAAGGAAGCAGCTCCTAAGACCATCTTATAAAAAGAGATTGTTTACCTAGCAGTATTTGGAGCGGTGTAAGATTTCAGATTGTATGCCAGAAGCACAGCAGCGATTTAAGGCTTGATTTAAATGGGTTGATGGGAGATCAGATAGAAGGAGTGACTAATTCCCCCTCCTATTTCTCCTTCTTTCTGAAGGAGCACTCCTCATCTAAGATCCTCCGTTTGTTGGCTGAACTGAAACACTGGGGGGTGTGTGGCGATGTGCCGGTTAGTGAGGGAGCGCACGAGCGCGCGCGTGTGTGCTGTGTTCCTGTAGGGCAGAGACCACGTGTGCGTCTGTGTGTGTGAAATCACCACTGTCCTTCAAAGGCTAAGCTCTCCGCGTCGCAACTGGGAAAATCCAAGGTCATTTCAGTGTGATCACACGCAGGGTGCCTGGCGGTGTGATCGCGCGCGCCCGCGAGTGTGTGTGTGCGTGCATGTGTGAGCGCCTCTTCGGCTACTGCAGAAGAGCTCGAGTCGAAAAGCGGAGGGAACTTCGCCTGCATTCCTATCGATGTATGGTAAGGACAGTTTTCATCAGTCTTCATCAGTAGATCCTTGCATGTTTCATCACTATAGTGCACACTACTCTTTGAGTTTCTTTACTCTCCTCTATCAGTTCTGAATCACTGTTAAAGCTTTCCCATCAGCGAGATTACTTATGCTCTATCTATGCTCTTGTAATAAACTGTGTTGTATTACCTAAGTGCTAAAATAAAGACATACTTCTAAATAATATTACTTTCTACACAGTCAGTTTTTTTTTTTTTAATGATATTTCTGCTTGATTATTTTGTAATTGATGGAGACGAATATCTGTTGTTACATAGCAATATATGTGATCTTTTTATTAAGGTATTTAAGCTGCTCAAAACTAATGGCTTCTTCTCTGCTTGCCTACGTAACATGTCTGAGCAATGACACAAATGGTATTACAGATTTTCCCCTCTGTGTCAGCATTTCTGTAGTGCGATTCCTCATGACAGTTTGAATAATGTGCCACTTGCTCTGTGCTTATGAGATACAATAATGTTGTGATTTTACATTCCCAACCAGTAACTGCCATGAAACGCTTTCTTCCGTGAAATTCCAAAGTGACACTTTTTCTTTCAGTGTCTCTGTGTGTTGTAGCCTCTGTTCCAATCCGTCTTGTATTGAGGTCAGGCCAGAGAAGCTCCATCAGTAGGGTTGAGAGTGAATTTCTTTTTTTTTTTTGAGTGTATTTTATTTTCCACTGAAATGGAAGAAATTGGAAATGTGATTTTCATCTCTTTGTCAAATAATGGCACAGGAGTGCCAGAAAGTCAGCAGCCCATTTGCGTTGTGCATTTGCCTATATTCCCAAGTCTGTCGTACCATTTGTCGCATGTCAGGCAGACAGGTAACTATGATTTCGGGGTGACAGAAAATATGAACAGCTGGTGTATGTAACCCGCCCCCTTCCTGTCTCTGAACCTCCTGAAGAAAGCAAACCTGTCACTCCGTCACTCAGCCCCGGAGATTAACTGAACCCTTTGGTGCCAATTGCGATCCAGAAAACAGCAGCAGTGACACACGGGATGGCAGCGTGCTTAGAAAACTGCCCCACAAGAACGGTCTAAAAGTGACCTCCTTTATCCCCTCTAAATCAAAAGGAATGCACTCGACTGTGGTAAAATTTAAAATCATTAGGTTTTGCTCACTGACTAATAGAAATGTCTTCTTTAGTGCACAGACTACGGGAGCCCAGACGATTGGTCATTGTTACATCACATTTAAATTTTACTGTGATCTGAAGTCAGTCACAGAACACAGTCTACATTTTGTCAATTCTCAAATTCTGCCATTCACTGAAATTAAAAGCAATATGATACCTGTTGCTTGTATAAATGTTTTATAAATGCTTATTAAAGGCATAATGATCGTGCAGGTTAAATATTCAGTGGATATTCACATTGACGAAGGAGACCTAATTTTTATACTATCAAAATGTCTTCCATCTCTGTGGACATACAGTCTGACCCAGTCCTTCAGAAATAAAAATTGGCCTTTTTGAGCCGACTGTTGCAATGCTATAGGCTCAGTTTCTAAACAGTGATTCAGAGCTAACCTGTATGCTAACTGACATATGACAACAGAAGCAGATTAACCCCACTGCATCTCCATAGTCATGTTGCACATCTGTATCACATTACTAGGCTTTTGATTCTCTACAGCCCCTGATCTCATTTCTTGACCCGGACAAGCTACCACACAGTAAACGGCGAGATCCAGTGGCTTGATTACCATTGGAAATTAAATAGCCGCATACTGTTCCATATAGTGTATAACCACACATATGTTAGCTTTTTTCAATTTGTTCACTTGTATGAATCTGACAGCTATATCTGGAGCGGTTCTTTTATCTCTTGACAGGAAGGAGGTTAATAAATGCAGGACTTTGCTAATGCATTCAGCCCTGGAAATTAGTTTTCCCTTGTCTTTGATTGATAATCAGCTTTCGCTTCCCCTCTTGGGGAATGGATGGGTTACTCCAATCTAGCTAATTGCCCTGGACAGAGGTAGCAGACATGTGGAGCATTTTGCTTTAAAGGGATGAAAAGTCTGTGATCCACATTCTTCCAGCCACCGCTGGCCTCCCTGGAGTATGTTCCTGCTTTCCGTTGCTGATGACCGGAATTCTTCTCCTGCTGTTTTGGCTTCCTGGGATTCCGGTGTACGGATTACCTCACTGTTGAAAAATTTCACTGATTATTAATAGCGTTGCTTTATCAGCTTTAGCTCCTCCATAATATGAATCATGCTCATATATGCTGGGGTATATACAGGGGTGGGGCTAAAATGGGGGGTGGCCCCAGCTGAGAGCTTATTGGCTCTTGGAGTGCTCCTTCCCCTGTCACTCCTTGATTCAAAATATATCATTGGCTAATGGAAATGTTGGCCACTCTGTATGAATTATGGGCTCTCCTATACCCCCTACCATAAAAGAATCCACAAATCACCTATGCATATATCACTTTGGACATAATCCAACATTAATAAGTAACCTTACAGTAGAATAACTCAGATGCGTCACACTGTGGTGCATATAATCATTCCAAGGCATGTTTAATCAGATCTAAAGTAAAGTGTCATTTATCTTCTGCCTCCTCTATTTAGGAAGATCTTCATATATTTCTTGCAAGATTCTTTTGAAGTATATTTGAGTCACAATTGCATCAAGTAATAATGCAATACTATGGTTCACACCTCACAGCATTCCACAATGATGGCGATACTGGTTTGTCTTTGACAGATGATATGCTTTTGTACATTTGCATCTTAATTTGTGCCTGGATTTTATTTCATTTACATAAACAGCACATTGTGTCATTGATGGCCTTATCTTTCTGAACCTTCTCAACCAGCAAATGCTAAACCACGGCGTGTGGTGGACTCTCAGAAGCCTCTCTTAACTCACTAAACATCGGTATGAGGGTGAGGGCTACTTCATGCTCTACCCCTCCTTGTCGCCCTCTTAGAAGAAAAGAAATTAACGTTAAAAGAATTCCAAGTGGACCACACAGAGATACTAAAAGATATTGACTGTGACAACAGAGTGTGAGTAGAAATGTCTTGTTTTTTTTTTTTTTGAAGGGGACAACCCTAATAAAAGGGTTTATGAATAATTTATTCTGTAATGAGTTGGCGCCCCATCCTCTGTTATTCCTGCCTTGCACCCGTAACTTCCGGGATAGACTGCGGGCTCCTTATAGTAGGACAAGTGGGCACAGAAAACGGATTGACGGATAAATGGTTTATGATCAGGTTATTAGTTAGCTTATTAATAAATTGTAACATTTTGTAAATTATTTGTGAACGATTACGAACAAATCCTAACAGTTTTTTGAGTCATTGCCATTTATAAGTGGCAAAAGGTTGAATTATTTTAAAGTGATACCCAATTTTTCAGCAATTGTGTGGACATTAGTGCTCTCATGCACGACATTGCTTATTCCACGGTCATGGGATCATTTAATGAGAAGTAGCATTCAGAGGAAGGAATGTACTGAATGGTTGGCGATGAGGGTAACTATGTTAAACAGAGAATTTTTCATAAAGTTGTGATGTTAAGGACAGTCAAGTGACTTATACGCTGTTCATTGAATGCAATCTTTTTTTGGTGAATGCTGAACCGAACGAAATCGGTTTGCCACTAATAGAAAAAATTTAGCTCTCATATTGTTTTATAAAGTTCGAGGTATAATGACGTCTCAGAATGGTGCCTTGGGAAATTATTACGTGTTGATGTTGATTTTCTCACAGGTCCCTTGTTTTGATGCGATCCGATGCGCTGGTTGTGACACTAATGATTTGTTTATATCAATAAAGTAGACTCCAAGAGCTTTCTAACGGTACGTGACACTAGTGATATTTTAATTGCTGATCAGAAAATTCACGTAGGATCAATAACAACTAATAAAAAACATAAGACATGAATGTAACCTACATTTTTGAGACTATGAAGCAAGCTTTAATTAACTCCGATTAAATGTGTACTTGCAATTGTCTGTAAAGTGACTGGTGAAGCGGACGCAAAATCTCCCTCTCTGTCTTTACCCAGTGGGAGCTCCTCCCCCACGCCACGGAACATTCAAATCTTAAAGCAGAGGGAACTGCAGTGGATCTTGATAATAATCAGATCGGATCGGGGCTCCTGTGACTGATTTAGTTTGGCAAAGCGTGGCATGCTGGTGCATGTCCTGCCCAGGACGCAATTAGGGTACCAATTTAAGGTTGTTAATTATATATTTCTATTGTTGTCTTTGTCTGAATGCATCTGTGAGCGGTTTGTATTATACAGTACAAGGCACCCGTTCAGGTGTGCCTGCCTAACAGCAGGAGACGTTCATGCAGCCACGAATGACCAGCCACAGGAAAATTTCCTGAATTTTAGCCTGTTGTAAGAAAGTGGAGCACAACGATTCAGTTCAACTGCCAAGTTGGAACATTTCTGCCCTCTCTGCCTATTTCACCAATTTGTACAGCCCATGCAAGATCCAAGTTAGGGTCCTTGACCAGCCTACTTGCTATCATACCTTCTTCCTTTCATATTCACCCAAGTCTCAGGGGGAAAACGTTTTTCTTAAAATAAATGAAGTGTTGGGACGGTTATCTTAAAGTCCTAACTGTCGCTTTTAAGGAGCAACAGGAAACAATAGAGTGGAATGTATAGTATGAGAGAAAGCACAATGTTCACTACAGTGGACAAAAATGAATTGCTGTGTTTCAGGAGGATATAGCGATCAGGTTTATAGTACACAAGAATTCCTTATCATGCCTTTCTGAGCTTAGGTCAAGTGTGCTAGATAAGTACATGCTCTAATTTGAACCTCCACTACACAAATATTCAGAGCTGGTGAAACAGAGAAATCATGAATGAAGAATGTGAAATGAATTGGCTCAATGCACCATAAATATTTCGATTGGTTTCATGTTCTTTAGACAAAGCTAACATTTTTAAATTACAAGTAACCCATGATTAATTTCAGCCAGCCACTTTTGAACAAGGCTAGATGACACTTTGAGGTCACTCAGTAAATTATACAGAATCTGAATGGGAGTACTTTATTATCCCAGAGGAAGGTGTTACAGACTGCACAGTACACAGCTATACTAAGACAAAAATAGACAATACACAATGTTACATGCAACATTTTCTATATAAAAAAAGTGAACATATGAAGATGGTCAGTTGGCCGTCTATGTCACCTATGGGATTGACCTGCCATGACTTCAGAGGTCACAAACAATATTGTAATATGCTCTTAAGAAATCATGAACCAGTTCTTAGTTGATGTATTAATTAACCACAAACAAAGTCTTACAACCGAAATAGTGATTATGGACTTGTTAAATATTTACATTTAGTAAATATTAGTAAATAATCATTATCTACTGTTGATGCTGCCAGTGATTCAGGTCACACCATTCGACAATGTTGTCCAGGATGTCAACACAGTTATCTGTACTGTCAGAGATGTCAGTTGTCTGGGGGGGGGGGGGGGGGGGGGGGGGGGGGGGGGGGGGGGGGGGGGGGGGGGG
>JAABNX020000030.1:19356366-19367368 GCA_015163995.2 Mormyrus lacerda
TATATATATATATATATAAAACCAAACTGTTGAATATCTCATCTCATGTCATTCATTCATTCATTCATTCATTCAGTGAAGTACATTTACCCATCGTGAAGTCAAAATATTGTAACAGCAAAACCCAGGGAGCGTCTGTAATTACTATGAGCTTGTCGTCTTTGGGTCTCCATATTGGTGCCCACATTTTACAGAAGTCAACTATCCTATATTGTTCTCTTCATTATTGTTTTTGCTGCACATTTGATGCACTCTAGAATTATGTATAGTATTATGAGAACCTGATACCATCACTGAAGAAATGAAATAAGTCTGTATCCACAGTATTCTACTACCTGGCTACTACATTATCATTCATGAAGGTCACAGAATGTCAAAGCAGATACATACGTCCTGTGCATCGTTTCCAGTGATCGTGTCCCACGGTGAGCAATTCCTTCACCCTGTCGTCCATCGCTTTTGTGAAGCGGCTGAAAGACTCACACTTCTGTTCTCTTTTACAAAGTAAAATTAAAAAAAAAAAAATCAACGCACAGTAAAAAATAGGCATATCTAAAGTAATTCGAGACAACTAGTGGCCAGCCGGAGTAGCTGCTTCCACAGCACAGTGTAGGACAGCCTACATAAGCCATCCTACCTCTTTACTTATTAGCTGATGATGAATGAACACTGATGTCTTCAAGACAAGCTTATTATGACAAAAATCAAGCTCACACTTCAGGAAGAACCAATTCTGGCGCTTCTGGCTCTATCAAGGAAAAGGTCATTACACCCACGGTCTCATCCTTCTCTGCTCTCCTCTTCCCCAATTTCCATTCCTGTGGTCATGAGACAGAGCAACTCCACGTCACCTGAAGCACCTGCCAGGATTTGGATTATCACCCCCAAGCCCTTTCTCTACCTACCTTCTCATCTTTATAGGTGAGGAACAGCTGAAGGACCTCGCTGTCGGACACTATAGGATGCCTGCACATGCGAGTCATCCATCCCTGGAGTCGCTCCATGCGCAGCTTAATGAATTCCTCCTCAAATCGACCTGACACACAAATGTAGGATAATTGGCTAGGACCAAGTTGAACTTTTGCGGAACATGACGCATTCTGAGTACAATATTTGTTTTCCCATTGTGAACTCAATGCATGTCCTAAAATCTATACTACACACGAAGCCATATATTTCCATTGAGAAATATAAAAATATTTTTATCTCTACTTATGAAACATTACATATGAGTAAAATCTTTGCTGACCATTGGGAAAGATGACAGAAGTCACAGAAACACTGTTACCTGTAACCTGTTTGTCAGGTAAGGAAGGTATGGGGATGACTGATCCAAACTTCTCAAGAAGCCTCTCATATAACCAGTCAAAGTGCTTATATCTGTGATTAACTGGTCTGTTTGTTGTCTGTGATAAAAAAAAAGCTTTTAATTGGTTTTTGTGATGATTTCACTCATATACATAAGTAAAAAATTATAGTATACATAAGCGGAATCGTTTTTTATATTTTACGGAAGAACATAAGCAAAGAAATATTTATAGTATGCAATTAGAAGAATTAGATAAATGCTTACGCTAGGTGTCACTTGATATTCAATATAGCTCTTCAAACCATACATTTTTGAACCCTTTTTGGGGTCCGCAACAACACAATCCATCTGCAAAGGTGGATATAGCCAGACTGGACCAACTTCCCCCATCTAAGGAAAAAAAAAAAAATAACAGAGCATTCACGATAGTCACTATTCCCAGCAGAGAAGATGTTCTTTGACAGAGTAGTAAATGTTTTTTGGGTTCATGTTGACATAGCACTCGGACATACACAAACTGATATCTTGTCTTTTCCTCTTGGTGGTAAATTTGCAAGGAGGAAGACTTCTGGACCAGACCTCGAGAAACTAGGGAATCTGTCAGGGTGAAAGTCACATGCTTTAGCACAATTAGCATTTACAATACAATTTACAGTACTCATGGTGGTAATAAGAGTAAGCTACTTCTCATACTTGTTCAGGTTAATTTTCTTTGAGGCGGCTTGTGCCTCTCCTTTGTTAGAACCACCCGTTTCCTCAACCTCAGGCTCCGGCTCCGCATAGCCTGGGTCTGGCGAGTTGAGGTCGTCCCACTCATCGTCCCACTCGTCATCATCCATGGCCCCTGAAGGAAACCCAACAAACAAACAATCTCCAAGACCAATCCCTCCTCTTCCAGGACTGGGCTACAGTGCCAACTCTAAGTCAATTAAAATATTAAATGCAATAATAAAAAGACATTGTTTCCTCAACATTCTCTTAATAAATTCAATTGTTTTATGAACAAAAGAATGTGAATATTTTTCTTCCTCCACCCAAAGCATCTCACATTAGGTCATACAGATCTGACTCATATATACTGGTCGCGGGACTAAACTTTTCAGTCCTGTGTTTTGTACAGTTTAATGCTCTCTGTAGAATTCCATATCAGAGGCAAATGGTTCACATTACCAGTAAAAACATGTGAGACAGAATCAAACAGATGAGACCTCAGAGAGGGTGTTCCACTGTTAAGTAGTTAATTCTGTAAACACGTTCACTGTAGATATTCTGAATTCATCGCTTAAACCTTTAAGCATTTCACTCATAAATAATATCTGATCAAAACATTTACGTGCCAGAGAACCAAAACCTGGGAGTGTCACCAGGAAGACTGAAGGTTCTCTGTAAAGGGACCAGTGTAAAAACGAGAATAAGAGGGCTGTCTGTTCAAATCTTGAGAGGGCTGTATAAAGTACAGTCAAGTTAAGTGAAAATATAATGGTAAACAGTGACCGTGCTCTCCTCCGCTTCTTACCTGGACCCTGGTAGGCCTGTGGGTGTTCCACCGCAGTCCAGCTGTTCCTTGCATATGATTGCCGAGCCGCTGAGCTGCTCAGTCTGGAGTCCTGCTCATTGACTGTGTTCTGGGGAAACCAGGGGTCGTTGCCATTGCTCATCTGCAATTATTTATAGAAACCCAATTGTTTGTTTATTTAAACAGAAGAGGAAAGTAGAGGAGGTGTCGTGGTGGCTAGCATGGTTGTCTCACACCTCTGGAGACCAGCGTTCGAATCTCTGTCCCAGCTCTATTTGTGTGGAGTTTGGATGTTCTCCCTGTTTCATC
Organism: Mormyrus lacerda; assembly: GCA_015163995.2. NCBI lineage: Eukaryota > Metazoa > Chordata > Actinopteri > Osteoglossiformes > Mormyridae > Mormyrus > Mormyrus lacerda. The sequence continues at coordinate 19,359,501 of JAABNX020000030.1, forward strand.
ACTGGATTTCTTTAAGGTGCTCCAGATTCCCCCCACATTCCGAGATCATGCTAAGGAGAAATAATGTCACCCAATTGTCCAAAGGAATTGATTCTGTTTTACATGTTTTTGCCAAATTGTCCGTAGGTATGAATGTGTGTGTGTGTGTGTGTGCCCTGTGATGGGTTGGCACCCCATCCTGGGTTATTCCCTGATTTGTGCCCATAGTTTCAGGGATAGGCTGTGGACCCCTGTGACCCTGCTATTACGGATGGATGGATGTCCAGGAATATGCTGGTTTTACCTTTATAAAGTTATTTCCATTATTTCATAAACACAGAACCAATTTCTCCATGACAACATGTAGTGAGAAACCCAAATACATTTGAAGGTTAGCAATTAGCATTAAGTAGCATTACCACTTACTCAAAGAATTAAAACTCAGCAGACTTGTGATTAAATCCCTACCATGCAGTGGACTGGTCAATTCACCTAGAGAAGGATCAAAATATGCCAAGATTTTATGAAGTAGACACTTGCAGTTCGACAAAGTCTCTTACCCATTCTGTAAATAAGGTGTCGTGACACAACAGAGCAATTATTAACAAGTTCATGGTATAATGTTGAAGTTAAGGAGAACAGGACATACCCCTTGCCTCACTATAAATCAGATTTATATAATGCAAGCTTCATAGGCCTGAAGGACAGTTTGTTAGTCCCCGTCTCACTTGACTTGTTAAAGTGGTTTGAAAGCAATCTGACTGCAGCAATGGACAGTTATAATTCACTGACTAATATCATACATCATCTGCTACAATTGAAAGACTATGTGGCCTATAAAATCAAATTTTGGTAAATTCCAATAACACCAACAAATACAATATTTCATGGGCAAAAATTAAGCAGACATTTTACTGCTGTCAATTTGTCAAACTCACAAACAGAAACTCTCTTTTTTAAAATCTTATCGTAAGAAGTGGAAGTAATTAATTGCCGTTGTTGACACACCACAGCACACAACAATGAAATGTGTCCTCTGCATTTAACCCATATGTGACATAGCAGGGAGCAGTACCTTGTTCAGGGTACCTCAGTAGTACCTTGCTAGTCAGCGATTCAAACCAGCAAGCTTCTAATCACAAGCACACTTTTTATTAGGACACCACTGCCCAGATAATGTAATACAAAAGAAGCCACTTGTATACTGTATAACCGTAAAACAAGTAAATAAAGTACCAGAATGCCGAAGTGAAAGTGGAAACCATAGATGAAAAATTGTTTCCTATGGTCCCTACCATAGCCAAGACACAAACATTTTAATGACTATTATTTTCCAACAAAGCTGAAAAATGAGCGGTACCTTAATATTGAGCAATTTTATTGGCTAACCAATATATCAGTCAAGCCCTACAATAAATACTATTAAGGGTGATTTAATTGCTCAGACACCTGTATCACTATAAAGCATTGATGAAGTTAGACAGGAATATGTAAAAGGACTGTCCTTCACCAGCAGGAAAAACAAAAAGGAGTTGAATTTTCAGATGCAAAAGCTCAGGGTTTCTTAATATCTATGATGCTTCCATTTCAGAAATAAAAAAAAAAGAATCCCCCCTCTATCCAATTAATTATTCCCAGGAGCAAAGCATAAAAAAAGCCATGGAGAACTATAAATATGAGCTTAATCTTTTTATTTTTTGAGCGAAAGACTGCACAAATACTAGCAAGGTCTTCCGGATGCTCGTGCCCATCTTTGAGGACAAAAGGCAAATTCCTGCTGCATGTCTTTACTTGTGCTCAGCCTGAGTGTAGCTGAATAGGCTGCGGCTCTTAAATGCTCTCCCAGGGTCCGTGTGCTTGTATGACACATTCTTAATGGTAAGTCCCATCAACAGATCTGGCCTTGATGCAACAAAAGCATAGGCGAGCAAACCACGGCAAACAAGTAATCGTACATTCTGCGGAACACAGACAACACAGCACATGGATAATCAGGAGGCTAGGCTTATATTCAAAATGAGGCTAACATTTACAATATTACATTTTTACCATAAAGCCACAGGAAATCTTTTTATGCAGGGATTGACAAAACTGGTATGCGTGTACGCATTCACCTTTAAAAGCGATACATATGGCAATGGACTGTAGTAACAGCATAAATGCGCACGACCCAGCTCACCAGCCAATTGCCAGGTTTAGTAGGTGTGTCTGAGCAGAGAAATCTGCAAACTGTGTTGCGGACTGACCCTCCAGGAACGGAATTGGGGAACCCTGATCAGTTACTGGTCTGGGTCCTGGTCTTTCCCTCTGTGGATCCTCCATGTTCTCTGTGCCTTTAGTCTTGATTTTCCTTCAAATTAATTGCTTGTGAGCAGCCTGTGATGAACTGGCATCCTGTCCAGATGGTATCATGAAACCTGCCTCCCAGGACGGGCACAGTGTCACCTGACTGACTCAACAAAGAGTAGCTGAAATTGGATAGATGAACACGCCTTATGTATTCATCTAATATACACTGTAGATTTCATTTTCATGTTCTTTCAAAAGAATATAAGATCTAGAAAGCCCCACAAGGCTGACAGACGAAGAAATTGACATTCTTCACACAAAAAGCTCCGTAATTACGCCAGTGCTTTGAGGAAACTGTTTGGTATTGGGTATGCATAGAAGAATGAAGCAATGAGGTTTTTAAACATCTTTCAAGGTCATGTACTTTATGTAAAACAAATGATGGCCGAACAGGGAAAACTATGAAAATGCATGCTAATTTCCAAGAAAACCTGGACTAAACTGCTATGAAATATACGTATCTATGATTAACAGTCGCATTTTTAAACATCTATGATCGTCTGAAATCAATATTCATTTGAATTGAATGGATTTGACAGCTTTTTTTTTTTTTTAATAAAACTTTTAAATAAAACTTTCTTTTTTAAGCACGCAATGGTCTAGAAAAATAATTTCCTGTGTGTACATCCATAATGGTGCATGCACCATTCATTTTCAGCGATGTCCCTTAATCCATAGCAATAATGGCTGGGGGGGGGGGGGTGCTTACAGATGTCATGTTGCCTTGAGTGTGGTACTATGGAGATGGAAAAATGCGTCAGAGGGCCGATACAATACAAAGAGGAATGTGGTGTGGACCGATCGGGTCACACACGTCATGTTCTGACTGGAGGGCAGGCACGGGACATAAGTCTGGTTCAGTGGCTTCTGGCAGGAGATTTAGCCTAAATGCATGGGCTTTAATCGCTAACATTTGTTGGAAGACACTAGTATGGTACTATAATCTCCCAAAACAAAAGTGCATTAACTGCCATTACCCTCATTCTGACAGATTTATGCTTTATGCCAGCATTTAGCCAAGTAAAAAATGAGTTCTATATATAAATATATATATTCTGTGTACGGAGTTCGCATGCTCTCCCTACGCTTGTGATAGTTTCCTCCGGATACCTCTTCTTCCTCCCACAGTCCAAAAGACATGCAGTTCAGGCAAATCGCCCAGGGAGCTATTTTTACTGGCCTGCATGACCATTAACATAAAATAATAATAAAAAAAAAAAAGTAAAGTTTTATGTTCAAGTTCCACGAATAATTGCAAAAATGAGCCTCTCCAAAATAACACTGATTTACAATGCAGGTCTTACAAAAAAATCTAACTAGACTTTCATTGTAGCTTTCTTGAGATGTGAAAATAATCATTAAGAAATGGCTCCTGCTGACATATTTTAGCCCTCCACAGTATAGAAATTTCCCTGGCACGATCTAAAGGCTACTCTGGAATGGATATGCATGCAATCTACAGTCCAATTTTACAAGCTGCACTGGCACACACTGCAAACACATACACAAATGATGATGTCATACTTGCAGAGCCACAACACCTCAAGTATTTGCAAACCATTGAAAGAAAACATAGATAAGACTCCAGTCACATGACATAGTGAAATATGCCCAAACAACTACATATTTTTACGTGTGTATAACATTAACGATAAATCGCTTGCAGCAATTTTCAGGAAACAGGCCGTCAAAGAATAACAAAACTGAATGAGATGCCCATGACGTGCGGATGCTTGTTAAACAGCAAAAGACAACAAATAAAGATGCGTTCAACTGCTGTTCATACCACTAAACCATACAAAATGTGTTTTTATCTTATTTCTGCCTAGTCTTGGCTTTTTCTTTGTTTAAATGGGTGGTATAATTGATAGGTATTGACCTTCGTTGCATAACTTGACTCAGTGAAACGACTGGATGATCTGCCTTGTGTTTATCGAAAAGGCGTGTAGAGGCAACACTGCTCAGCCCTGCCTGCACTTCAGAACAGTCATGTTAACAGAAACTAAATCATTTTATCCTCGTTACTGCATATAAATATCAGATTTTTTTTAAGTAACCACATTAATGTGCTAACACTCTTTGTGTGAGTAGTTCTGATACAAATGACTCTATGAAACGTCATGATCTCAGGCAACTGTGCCAACCTTCTGTCATGTGCAAAAGGACTAGCGTCCAGATACAGTACCTGGTTATTGCTGGTGCTGCTAGCTGCTGTATATGCAAAGGGATCGCAGACCGATTGAGCTGAGGGGGCAAATCTGCCCCTCTCTGGTTCTTCATTCCTGACCTGGAGAGAGAGAGGGAGAGAGAGAAACATAATATTTGAACAGAAATACAGTTTGTTTTTCAAATTCTTTCCTTGCTACCTTGTTAATCATTAATGAGTTGAGGAGTGAGGTACTGATAAAACTATTACATTTAAATAGCATATTAAGGGCAACATTGTAGCTGGCTTTTATAGGCAACTGAAAACCCTGATAATTATTCCTTTAATAAAATGAAAGCTGCATCTTTCATGCCAATAATTTTTTTTAACAATAAATCAGGTTTGAACGTGAACTGGCAATGACATAACACATACATGCACAGATTAGGAAGGCAATGTTTCTGACAGATATCTGTAAAGGAAATGTTGAAGAGGAAGTACAACTGATTTGTTTTGTGGTGCTTGTTTTGACAGAGCTTCTTTTGGCTTTTAATAAAGGGTCATACACATAGTTCTGTCATGAATCTAAAGCACTGAATTTATTATTCTGACTATGGCATGAGTTATTCAAAATGTTACTGATGTTACTATATAAACAGACATATAATTATTCAAATTAAAAGTGTATTAAGCCTTTCATTTTACCTCCAGCTAACAAATCAATAAAATGATTTTGACTAGGTCCAGCTATGACTGTTCAGTAATCAGAGAGATTGAAGACCTTTGGCCAAATTCAGAAGGTCAGATAATTTTGTAAAACAGAGTCCAGGACAAGACCAAGGACTCCATAGTATACTATCTTGTTGAATACTTTCCATATCACCAGGAAGTGTCAGGAAAATCAACTTCCTGTAGCTGAGAGCTCCGCTTTCATCTCACTATGACACTTTTCTTCTGCACCCCCCCCCCCCCATTGTTTAGTTACCCCCCCACGGATGGTTTACAGATCCACAAAGCCAATATCCCAGTGCGGCTGAAACGTGCATAATAGGATTCATTCACGGCATGTTTATACGCCGGCTGTTTCCCAGCCTGGTCCTCGGGGATTCAGACGGTCCACTTCTTCACTTTCTACTGAGAGCTGGGAGGGAGCAAAAACGTAAACTGTCTGCCAGTGCCTGGGGACCGGGCTGGGAAACACTGTTATATGTTGTTGTGTTGCAGTGAACAGGGTAGAACAGCATGGAGCTCAGGGTTGCATCTGTCAGTGGCAACAGGGGCCGACTGTTTACATAGATGCTGGTGATGCAGAAAATCAGCAACACAGCAATATTAAAGTGAAACTGCTTTGAATTAGACAGTACTAATATATAAGCACTAGACATGACTCTTAAAAGATGCTTGTTATTCTTTTGAATGGTTTTATTATTTTGCTATACATTTTCTTTGTATTATTTTTTAAAAAGAAATAATACGTATCATTTAAAGACAGGGAAACATGAACTAAAGCAGGTTTCTTGCATGCATCTCATTTTAGTAAATGTGTCTTGATTGTAAACGAGTGCTCATCCAATCACTGTCCAGTGGGTGTGGGGCTCAGGCTGGTGATCGCAAAAGTGTAGGGCGGGGTACATGCCGGACAGGACACCTGTCCATTGCAGGGGGCTCACACAGAAACAGGGTCACATGCTCATAGGAAATCGGCCAAACCGTGTATTTTTGGACCGTAAGCAGGAACCCAGAAACACTCGGAGGAAACCCACACAAAAACAAGGGAACAACATGCGAATCTGAAAGCGCAGCTACCCTGCAGGTATAAACACCACACTGGCAGTACATTCTGTGTATAATGCATTCTGTATGAAGAAAGCATGATATCATCGTGCTACCATATTAAACTGTGATCAGTGACAGAAACCGCACCACAACAAATTACAGGAAATACAAAAGCGGAGTCTACATTTGATTTTCTTACCTCGATATATTCTTCTGGAACCAGTCCAGTTTCCCCTTGTGAATTCCGGGCTTCGATCCACCCCCCACCTATATTCTGAGAGAGAGCCCGTGTAAGACGTCCTTATGAAAGCTTTCATTTAGTCTAACATTTTTAAATGCACATACAAAAGTACAACAAAATGCTTATTACTTCATATAAAACCATTTACTTTAATATCATGTTCAAGGGTGCAACAGTCATTCCCCTACTGGGATTTCATTCATCAACATCAGTTGTTTTGTATGTTGTACTATTAGGTACACATATAATAATAATAATAATAATAATAATAATAATAATAATAATAATAATAATATTGATCTCTGTGGGTAATTTCTATTTCTGCCTTCCCTGTCTTGCTCTGTATTGGTGAGAGCAAGTTGGCCACAAAGGGCAGCCACCTACTGCAATGCCCAGGGAGCTGGGGTTTAACAGCCTTGCTCAAGGAGCCGGAGACATGCCAAGGTCGGGCTTGACCAGCGCCGTTCTGATCACTGGCGTGGCGGCTTAGCCCACTGCACCACACCTTGGCCACAAGTGTGATGATTTCAGGCACAACCAATGTCCCACATTTGAAATAAGTACATGTGATTTACTTTTTAACGTTTTTACCCCAAGAGATGTACAGGCAAGATGACAGCATCAGACAGTTCCCAGAGCAATTCATTTAAGGGTCTTGTGGGTCCCAGCGAAGGCATCAATCTGCTAACCCTGGGATGCGAACCTGTAGCCTTCCGATAACAGGTACAGCCTCCTAACCTGCTGAGTCACATCCCGACACCATATACGACAGCCAATTGCATCATTCCCGTGCGATACGACTCTCTAACCTCTCACCTGGTTGGTAATGGTGACTGTCTCACCCTCTTTTATTGTCAGCTCATTGTTCCCGGGTTCCGCAGTAAAGTCGTACAAAACCAGAGCCTGCCCACAGATGAGAAAAAGGACAAAATGATAGTGATCATGCATCAGTGGGGACCCTGACAGAAACTCAGGTAACGCCAAAGAAGCACTGACACAATATACAGTAAAGCGCATTGAGGGTCAATTAACCTAAAGTAGCTTGACACCCATGTCACATTTTAATGAGGTCAATTCACTGGGACGATCTGGGAGCATTTTGCGTTTTTAACAGAAACCAGTAGCACAGCGATTTGCAGTCTTTGTAAAATAAAGTTTTGAGAGGTGGGAATAGCGTTCAACGGACCATCCCACGTAACAAAGCGCACGCTAACCTGGACTGTCTTGTGATACAACTGAGCTGACGCCAATGGAAGAAAAAATGTTAAAATTTTAAGCATTCGCCACTTGTGTGTACTTACTTTGAAGATATTCATATTGAACTGCAAATGCCTCAAAAACGCTTAAAACAAGACGTACAAACGAGGTGGAACAGTA
>JAABNX020000030.1:19371134-19384342 GCA_015163995.2 Mormyrus lacerda
TCACCTCGTTTCCACCAACAGAGAGCCAGTGCTGGGCTGGTTCTCGCTTGGGGCCTTTTTGAGAACCTGCCCGCATTTCCACCAATTTCAAAAAAAAAAAAAAAAAGAACAAAATGGAATGTTTTGCAGGCGGAAATGAGAGCCAAGGTTTTTTTAAATTTATGTCAAACTGTTTCAGATTTTAAGTTTTTATAAGCTGCTGAAACAAGGAGAGACCAAGTCTCAGTTTTCAGAGTATTACTTATTGTGGTCCGTCTCCTGTATCCACTTATGTCTCTGTAAAGGCTTCCCTGTCCGTGTGCGAGTGAGTTTATTGGCGCTCACTGTTTTACCGTTGTGCATTTAGAGATTGCACAAGTCTGAACTAAACTTGTAACTTTGCCGTCTGCCTCCAGATCTCTTCGCCATTCACGTGCCACAATATTTTATTGATTTCACTTGTGACGTTTAATTTTTTACTAAATCAACCGGCTTCTGTGCGGTGCCGTCATGGAGCTGGTTTTCTGGCCCAGGGACATTCACAATTTTTTTTCCTCGCGATGGATATATGAGGAGCTGGTTCTGGATTGGGAAGTCCGGCATGGGCTCTAGCACAGTGTCAGTAGAAATGAGACGTGGACAGACCACACTTGGGGCAGGCCGCACTTGGGGCAGCACTCCGAAAGAAGGGGAAAAAAACACCGGCATGCGGCGCAGAGAAGCTCCTCAGGATCCTTCAAGCACAGCTGAGCGACACGACGCTCATCCAGCTGTGGCCAATTCCATCCTGGGCCTGTTAGAGGTTCGCGCCCCCAACCCTGGCGAGTGCCTCATTCCGATGTGATCCCCCCAGGCCCCCCATGTGCCAAAAGGCCTATTCATAGGCGTGCTTATAACCACCTGATGTAAATGTCTTACTCTGCGAGAATCGCTTGTGCCCCACGATTCTGCCCCCACGCAGTCGCCGAGCGATCTGCTCCTCAGCACCGCGCATGTCTCACGGGCGGAACATCGCCCTTGCCCCCCCCCACACATTCTGCGCGTGGGTGTATTGCTGTGGGTGCTCTTTTAGAAGCTTTATGGAACACACATTTGAACACTGAAGTCATTTCAAAAGATTCTGAACGCAAAGATTCTTCATACAAGATGTGCAATAATGGCACAATTCTTCATAAAATATGTGAAATATAGGGCCTTGTTTTCACACATTTGGATTTATGAATAACATTTTACCAAAATAAGTACACTGCCGTTCAAAAGTCAAGGGTCACTTTGAAAATTCCTTGCATTTGCAAAAAAGCAAATTTTTCATCTATCAAAATAACATCAGATTGATCAAAATCTCCGCCGATGCCGTCAATGCTGTAAATGACCATCATAACTGGAAATGGCTGTTTTAAATGGAATATCTACATAGGTATACAGAAGCCACTTAGCAACAATTTGTGTGTTTGCTAATGCAAGTTCATCATTTTAAATGGTTAGTTAATAATTAGAAATCCCATTTAAATTATGTTACTACAGATTAAAATTGTTGTGCTGATTAAAGAAGCAATAAAACTGGGTTTCTTTGAACTATCTGAGTATCTGGTGCATCAGCAATTGTGGATTCGATTACAAGCTCAGAATGGTCAGAAACAAAGAACTTTCATCTGGAACTCAGTCTATCCTTGTTCTAAGAAATGAAGGCTACTCCATGCAAGAAACTGCCAGGAAGCTGAAGATCTCGTGCAATGCTTCACAGAGCAGCGCAAATGGGCTCTGACCATAACGGAAAGAGGAGAGGGAGGCCCTGGTGCACAACTGAGCGAGAGGGTAAATATATTTAGAGAGGGTAGTTTGAGAAATGGACGCCTCATAGGTCTTCAACTGGCAGCTTCATTAAATAGGACCCGCAAAAGATCAAGACCAGTGTCAACGTCAACAGTGAAGAGGCAACTCCAGGATGCTGGCCTTCTAGGCAGAATCGCAAAAAAAAACTGCATCTCAGAATGGCCAATAAAAAGAAAAGACAGATGAGAAAAGGAAGACAAAGCACAGTTTAAAGAGCAATAAATTTTAATTTTAAAAATTGTCAATGACTATTTCCTACTTATTTAGCTGTATTTCCTATTCATACTCATTTCAAGTATGTTTTCATGGAAAACAAGGCAATTTCTAAGTGACCCCAAACTTCTGCACATAAGGAAACATTCTTTCTTATTTTCAGTTAGAAGTCCAAAATGTTTACTAACTACTGCAGCTTCTTTTAGAATATCTATGCTCTTTGCAGACTTGCCTGGAGAAATGTGATCAGTTACTTATCCATTGCAAGTGCAGATGCGTAAACGCACAGCTCATGTCCTGAGAAGTAAATTCTGGCCCCGACCCCCCAACCCCGACCTCACCTTCATTGGCGTCAGGCTTGGAGTTCTTGATGAAGGCAGAGAACTTTGCAAAGATGTCCATGCCAGCAGTGTTGGACTCGGGGTGTCGAGTGGCCAGCTTGTTGTACCTGAACACAGCGCTGTGTGAGAGCAGGCTTCACACGCTTGAGAGGGGGGACAGGGTGTGTTCAGGCACTCACTTGGGAGGGCTGAGCACATCTTCCAGGAACTCCTCGATTTTGTTGACGTCAGTCTTGACCTCCCCGTTGTAGGTAATGAAAGGGGGGTGGGTCCCGGGCGCCAGGTTCTGAAGATCTGCTGGCTTCCTGTGTGTGACACACACACACACACACACACACACACACACACACACACAGCATAAGGCAGGAGGCTGGCAGATCATGGAGCCTCTCGATGGTTCCCAGAAGTTAACCAAAAACATTAGCAGCGTAGTAGAGCTGCAGCAAAATAGACTATGTGTGATGTACCTTTAAACGTAAGATGTTTAAAACTGCATTGAATGAGCCTATATGGAAGGACATCATGGAGGAAAGGGCACAGACAAGCAGCTCATGTGCTATTCATGTTTTGGAGTTTTATTAATGATGAAGGCGTTAACATTATTTAGATACAAATCATGGAATTACTGAAAGCATCACAAACTAAAGAAATGTCAAAACATTAATCTGATTTGAACCAAGAAACGTTTCTGCTCTTCCCTTCCCTCTAAGTATCAAACATTAGGATACAACTGCTCCACTAGCATAGAAGTTTAATTACAATATCATTAGAGACGCGCCAATCGACCAGCCATGGACTGGAATCGGCTGATTTTCTGCGTGCTCGGCCCGGACCGGAGACTGGCCGCTTGTCTCGTATTTCTGATACCCAACAGGTCCGTTTCATGCACGCACATGTCACACGCACAGTGGCACGTCACCTGCACACTCACAGCCAGGCACTAACATGTCGTTCGTGTGGAAGTTCCTCACTGCGAGTGAAGACTACTGTTTATAATGTATGTGAAGCCAAAGTAAACCGTGCAGGAACCACCATGAAAACGTGGTGAAACATCGGAGGTTAAACTGATCATTAAACATATACTGCATAATCTTGAAAAGGAATGATCATTAAAATTGCAAAGCTAGCCAAGGCAAAAAAACGTTTTAACGAAACTTAACCCCCTGCATCATAATATCCAGGTGGTATGCAGGTATGAAAAAGCCGGATTAATCTACTTTACTAGAGATTAAGAATTGTATGTGCATAACACATGACGTTGATATTAATATTTTGAAGAGTACAGCACATTTCAATTTTATTTGAAGGTTTGTAACCTATGGACTTTAAGACGAGTATAAAAAACAAAAGAGCGAAAAAGGTCAACGTCGTGTTATCTGGCGAATTAAAACAAACTGGAAAATGATACTATCATAGTATAGTAATTGACATTTGCTTTGTTATTTAAAGCTGTGGCACCTGCTGCTGTTTGGTAAAGTAAAATATGTCCGATAAAGCTGGATGTACAGTAACTCAGTTAAATGTCATTTGTGCCTCTTTCCAGTCACTTTATTCTGAGACTTGTTTAAGTGAGAGAAGAACCCGTAACTTAGTGCAGTTCGGGGGAAATTGTAAAGTTTAATTTCTTTTATTATGAAAATTAAATTTTGCATTGAAGTGTGGAATGAAATATTGAATTGGAATTAGCAAAAATCGCAAAGTTCATGACACTTGCAAAAATAAGTAAATAAATCAGAAATGGTCAATAAAATTACAATCAGTGCGCTACTACTACCAATAAATAAAGAAATTTTGTAAATAAAGAAATTCATGTAAATACATACACACATTGGTGTAAATATTGTAAATCAGTGCATTTATTGACTATTAATGACCAAAAATCGCAGTTCTCTCTGCATTTAATGCATTCAAATAAGCTGCCAAGCACTTCACACGTGACCAACGGGCACTTTGAGCTGGCGTGGCACCCCCTCCCTACACAGCTGGCGTGGCTCACTCTCTCTCTCTCACCCCCCCTCCCTCCCTACACGGATGGTGCAGCTCTCTCCCTCCCTACATGGCTGGCATGGCTCTCTCTTTCTCTCTCTCTCTCCCGGAGTGGCCCTCTTCCCCTCTACACAGCCGCAGCCTACAGGGACCCCCACCCAGCAGAGGCAGCTGCTTGAGGATATGCTTAAGATGGGTGGGTCTGCATGGGCCTGATAAAAGCTGCATGTATCGCAGATTACAGGAAACCACTGCGGACAACACAACGCCATCCAAACAAGCAGGGGCTGAGATCAGGACAAACGCGGCAAGACGTGACCTCAACTCCCGAGTGCAGACTTGGTGCCAAGTGCGAATTCTCGCCAATTTAAAGGCTGGTGAGCCATTGCCACTCCAGTAGGTGGCATTGTAGTCAAAGATCCACACACACACACACACACACACAAACAGACCCTGTTCTCAGGGACGTGTCCCAGAAGAACATGAGCTGGTTGTCATGGCGGTCCCTCCCCCGTGGCCGTGGATCTCACCTCTTGAGGTCCACAGTGGTGACGTTGAAGACCACCCCCTTTAGCCAGAGAATCATGAAGAGCCGCTGGGAGAAGGGGCAGTTCCCAATGCTCTCGCCGTCGCTTCCCGCCTGCGGGGGACACGGGATCGAGGCGTGAGCGGCCGGCTCTGAGAAGGCTGCACACGTCCCTCGCACGCCTCCAGAAGGCATGTAAAAGGCACCAGGCCATCTGCCATACAGGGTCGTACCAGAGCTACTGCTGCAAATGATTTGGGCTCTTTCCCAGAATGCCTTGTTCCCACGGAGGTATGTTACTGTGATGACTAACATCTATTTTTGTTTCCTGCACACACAGTAGCGGAATAAACTAATGGAAATGCTACGTTAAGAGAGCTTTAAATTATAAGCACAGTAACAAAGGTGAGTTTTATATTATGTTGGCCTTTAATTAGCTGCATGCATCAGCTAAAAGGGGCTCTGACTGTTCGCCCTTGAGATGTGAATTTTCACAACAGCATGACACAGCCAAAGGGGCCCAAGGTGCGGGGGAATAAGAATTACATTGTTTGTCAAAATCACAGCAGCGTCACACAGCACACATCAGCGGTCGGAGGGACAGCTCACCGAGAGGCAGACGGGCATTTAGCGTCATCGCTGGTCATCACTATGGGTGGGACAGATACCTCAAAATCATCCATACTTAAGAAAAACCTCTCTCTCCACCTCTTGGTTGACTGGAGGGCCCCACCCACAGAGACAGGCCCCACCCACACGACATCACTGTTGGAGATACCAGTGATGTCATGTCCCACAGAGGGAGAGAGACCAGGCTGGAGAGTAAAGAAGACGTGGAGCGTTTCCTGAGCCTAGAGAGGCAGCACTGCACACCCAGCTTCACGTGGCGAACAGGGGGGCTTTCTGCTCAAGCTAGCTTGCATGTTCATAGCAAAACGGTACAGAGGCTGCCCCACCCACACCCCTAAAAGCCACCCCCCCAACCCCCAAGTCCCACAACCATCAAGGCAAGGATGAATCTCAGACCAGTGCCATGTGAGCATAAATCCAAAGAGGACGTCGCCTCTTGGGGGGGGGGCATGTGTCAGTGAGCAGTTCTAAACAGCACAAGATCCACTGCCCCAAAACAGTCCATGGGGCGGGGGGCTGACCATTTGTGGTCCTAACTAGCCCACACCAGGCCACCAGCGAAGTGAGAAGCTGGGAAGAAGGGGAGGGCGAGGCCATCAGCACAGAGCACCTCCCCCCCAGGCTGGGCCCCTCAGACACAGACGGGGGAGGGGTGATTATTCCAGATATGTCCCCCTGAGCCAACTTAGGAGCCAGCTGCATTTCAGCAGGGGGGGGGGGCTCACAGTGTGGCAAAGAGGGAAGGAAGAGGGCAAGAGGTAGGAGAGGAAACTAAGGGCCAGAGGCCCCGTCATCAGAGGCACTGCTGCCACGCCCTGCAGCTTAGCTCACATTCACAGCCTGGGGGGGTAGCTGAATGGCAAGCCGACTCCCCCACGGGCACCCGGAGCTCCCCCGGCGACATCACGGCGCAGTTGCCACAGGGTGCGAACCGGCGGGCTGACGTACCGCTGCCTTACCCCATCTTCGCACAAAGCCCCCTTTGTCCTACACCCAGAGGAATTTTCCAGAAGCCCCACCCGACTAGCTAGCAGCTCTATCATAGCCCTCGTCCAAAACTGCCAAGCCCCCCTTCACCTCCGAGCGGCGCCCCCGGCTCCTCGCCCTCTCACCCCACACAGCTGAGTATGGCATTTTGGGTAACTGCCTGACAAGCAGCACCCACTCTCTGATGGTGACTCAGAGCCAGAAAACCCTCATCCTGTGCCCCCCCCCCAAAAAAAAAACACACCACTATATCCCCCGGGATCAGCGCAGGCACCCCGTCCCCCAGTACAGCCCACAGACAGGCAGCACGGGATCTGGGAGTCTGTCGTGTAGCATCTGCCACAAAAGGGCTTGTTACTCTGACTACAAATCACCCCCCCCCCAAGCTATAGACTGTAAATTGGCTCCAGAGACCAAACATCTGTACCCAAAAGCTTTATTTAACATGAGGCAGAAACAGTACCAGAGTACAAAACACACAGCGGCCATTTTCGCCTAATAACATCCAGGCCCCATTCTCTACCAGGCAGCGAGACAGTGCTGATGTTTTAAACATCTCCTGGTGCAACCCGGACACGCCATGGAGAATGGAGGTGAGAGAGAAACCCAAGCAGGCTGGGATTCGGGAATGATTCACATTCTGGCAAGACAACCCAGAAAAAAAAAGTCAGCGCGGTCAACTGAAAAAAGGAAACGTTTAAAAAGGAAAATTACCGTGCAGAATTTACTTCGCCGCACTGAACAGAGGCGGTGACATCAGTGCAGGATGTTTGTGTCAAGAATCCTTCAGACTTCTAAAAAAGGGCAAATTCCTCCCTCAGACAGGAAGTTTGTCTAAAGCGCCTGGATTTCAGAGCCACAAGCTGATATTTTACCCAAAACAGGATGGAAAAGAGAGAAGCAGCGGTGGGCAGGACCAGCACGCCAATAAAAGGTTCTGCGGTGCAGCTGTAGGAAGCAGGGAGCCGCCAGCACAGGCAGCCCAGCTGGCGCACTGTGACGGAGCACGCTGTGACGGAGAGCACTGTGAAAGGGCTTCACTGTGAAGGAGGTCCCCCATGAAAGCGTATAGCTGGGGAGGACAGCGCTGTGAAGGAGCTTCACTGTGAAGGAAAATATTGTCCACATGGACCAGCTGGGTGTCAGACGTACAGGGGCTGAGAGTACTGACCACACAGTGACTCCAGTGTGACACTGGGGCTCAGGGTGTCCTACCCAGAGCTTGGACTCCGCTAATCTGACCCCGATTTGTGGGCTCAGGGCTTAGGACTGCAGTGGTCACAGATGTGGAGATCCTGTTATCTGCTAACAGATATATGGCAATATGAAGATCTGGGGGCTGGAGATTGTGGAAATTGTGCACCCCCCACCCCATACAAATTACTCTCCTACCAGCAACTAGGAGCTGCTCTTATCAAACCTGCTGAACCTCATCCCGGCTTCCTGCATTAGACCAGCTACAGAAGCCACCCCACCCCCCCCCAAAAAAAACCTGCCAAAACTCACGGCTGGGTGAGCCCCCACCCCTCCAAATTAGCTGGCATGGCCACTGGGCGGAGGGCAGTACTAGGGTGGGTACCTGCTTAGCTAGAGGCCAATTCTACAAACTCCACAGCCCACCAGAACCAGACATTTGGTAGAGTCAGAAAGGACAGTACTCCCATCAGGCGAGCAGATGAATGCAAACGACAATGTGTTTGGCTGCGATTCAAGCCCAGACACCCTGGTTCACACAAACGTCCTCCCTGCCAGCCCCACTGCTCCCCATCTGGGACCAAAGTCAGAGGGTCTGCTTCTGGGCCTAGACAGAAGAGACCTGGGGGTGTCGGGCACAAACCACACGGGACCTTAGAGTAAATGCAGTGCCAGGCAGCGATGCTCAGCACAAGGCGTCTGGCGACCGGCTCCCGCCGTGCCGTCCATTTGAGAGCGAGAAGCCTGACCGACAACTGGAGGGGCGGCCTGGGGAGGGACAGCCAGGGTGTGAAATATCAGACAGACTTGAGAAGTGTTTCCAGCACACGCAACCAACGTCTCCACTAAGCAGCAGAGCAGGTCACCCCCGCCCCACGGGGAGGGCGTCCCCCGGCCAGATACAGCTCTAAGGTCACAGAGGGTATGAGGATTTAAGCTCCTCTCTCACTGCCGGATGGTGCTGTATGGGAGCGCACCAGAGTAGAAGCATCACAGCCAGCCCACCCCACCCCATAACACAGAGCTCCTTCTGGAGCTCAGTCAGGGATTCACAGAACGCACTGGAATATGGTGACATCGCCGTCGAACTGCTCAAGGCAACTGCCACACGAAGGAAGCTGTGAGAACCTTGAGGTTCACAGGAACATCAGCACAGAGGGGAGACGGACTCTGCACACCCACAGTAACAGTGGGAGCACCAGCCTATAGCCCCCCTTCCCATCCAGCCTGACAAAAACAGTTGCTATAGTGACCTGGCACTCCCCAGACAAAACCCACCCCCGAAGGGCAATGAGATTAATTTATAATGACGCGAGTTTCCCTTTGCACGCTCCCCCACGCCGCTCTTTCCCCATGTGCGGAACGCTGGTAACGAGTGAAGGAGGGTGAGAAAAAGGAGGAGCCTGAAATCCTGCAGGTCCGACCCCCCTCCTCCTCGTCGAGCTGCGCTGATCTCGCACCTTGTGGTCTCAGCTGTGACAAAGTCAGTGTGAGAGATACACAGAGCATTGTGACAGTGATAGCTGGAGGGGGGCAGATCTATCAGCCCTACACACAAGTAGCTTGAACAAAGGCACCACAAACCGCTAATCAGTGAGGGGACAAAGGAGGGCCGCCAGTCTCATACGGGATCCAGCAGCTGTGTGAACACACACCTCCAGGCTGTGCACCATCTTCTACAGAATGACCCTGAGATCCAGGGACACCATATTCTGCTTATCTCCATGTTGGCGCCTTGCACTGGGGGGTAGAACGTGTGTGCATCCCCCCCAACCAACTGGCCCCTCTTCCCGCCTCTGGTCAGTCACCCCCTCCTCCACGTGCTTGCCATTGGGTCACTTTTCCCGCTTTCCACAGGGGGTGTAAGCAGGGATGCCAGACAGACCAAGACTTACATCATATAAAGCAAAGCAACGTAACGAAACGTTGATGTGTAGGAGGAGGCGATCGGGCCTTGCACCCGAGAGCAGCAGGGCCGCGTGACCCGGGGGTGGGCGGTACCCCTGCCAAGAGACCGGCAAGTGCGGGGACACCGGCATCAGCCGTGCGCCACAAAGGCGCGATTGTCCGTAGAGCGCCTGCAGACGAGCGGCCATCTCGAGGGGCGAAATGGACAAAGGGAGTCGCCACGGCGACGGGGCCTATTTTTACAGCGGGCGCGCGCTCCGCCCCTCCTCCCACGGCGGTCTGGAGACGGGGGGGCTCGCAGTCTCCCCCGCTTCTTCAGCTGTCCCTGCAGGTCGGCACGGCTCCTCCGAAACTTTCTCCTTTGTAGTTGAGTTTCCCGCTACGGTCAGCTGCCTCTGCCTGAAGTCACCTCTTTCTGGCAGAATTCACAGGCAGCCGCACACTTACCCATCTCACCCGAGCCTCCATGCAGTTGAGAAACACCGCCGGCTACCTGCTCCTTTCCCAAACGAAGTTTAGACGTTATTAGCGCCATTATGGATGTTTTTTTGTTCTGGGTCCCTTCTCCCCCCCCATCTCCGCGGGATCGAGGCTCTGACCGGCCGCTTCAACCCGCCTCACCGCCAGCCCCTCGGTACTGTTCCACACTTTTTGGGTCCCGTATACATGAATGCCGAACTTTCTTGCCCCATTACACTTGATAGTGATCCCCGATATTTTATGAAACAACTCGAAATGCTCTTTAAAAAAAGAAATTACATCCCTTTAACAACCCCTCTCCAACAAGTTCATGAGCGGAGTCCGGACCCTCTTAAGAGAGGGACCCACCTACCTTAACGAAGAGCTCGATAACGGGCTCGGTGGCTCCCCTCATCCCGTTCTGCGGCACCGAGAGCGACATGACCGACTCGGACTCGCTCGGGTGCCGTCCGTCCAAGCGGCTCTTTCCTGGGTACCGCAATGCAAGCCGGCCGCCCCTCTGCCAGCGCAGGGGTTGTGGATGCGTCTGCCAAAGAAAAGTGGAGAAAAAGCAGCGGTGGCGGCAGCAACAGCAGTAGCACGATGCTCTCAAACACACAGCAGGCAGCAGAGCAGCCCGGGCTGGCCGCCTGGGGGTGGGCGTTTTAAAACGCTGATGTCATAAAAGTAGGCAGGGTTAGGGGGCCTCGGGAGCCGGGGAGGAGCTGGGGACTATGCCGCCAGCAAGCGACACCGCATCCCGGTTGGAGAGACGCCGGGAGTCCATGAGATCATGTCCGGCCGATGGGGGCGTGAAGTTCGGCCGCTGTGCTGCAAGAAAGTCGCCCCTTTAAAGTTTTACTTTTAGAATCAAGTACCGGAATCAGTCCTCTGACACCATATGCATGAGAGAATAAGTCTACAAATGTGTATTTGCGCAAAAAAAAAAAAAAAAAGTGAAATTCTAAACCCCCAAAACTCTACGTTTACTGTAGTGAAAGTTTTGCCGATGTTTAATAAATTGTCTTCGGGACTTAATGATGATGTACTGAAGCGCATCATCCGCAGCTCCCTAACAAACACACCATTAGTCCCTATGGAAGGAAATCTTTATTTTAGTCGGGCATATGGAATTGGCGCTCATTGGAGCGATTCGGATCACAGATGAAGTTGCAAGCCTAGTTTTCTATCTTAATGAGGAGTATCATCCACCCAATTCTGTTATTGGGGCATCGCTGCAAATCAGTGCATTGGGGAGCAGAGCCCAGACTGCATGCGTACTCAAGCCACCGGCAAGCAGACCCATAATCTCGTGCTAGAAGGTGCATGTTTGGAACCCTCAACGCCGGGTACATCATGCTAGCAACCAGTCCTGCACGTGCTGACAACAGCCCCTGGCTCGTGGGATGATAAACAAAAGACCGCCCAGGAATAGAGAACGGTCACGTGATCGCCGCTCCCCAAAGACGCATAGGTGTTATTCACCCCAAGCCAGTGAGAATATTCCGGGAACCTGTTCTCGTACTGCCGTTATCGTTCATGTCCACACACCATTAGGCAAGGCTGAACATTTTAAGACGCCCCGCACCCTGGCAAGGCGCAGTATGGGCACCGTCACAGGGTTTTGTCAGTCCGTGCATATTGAGCATAGCCCCTTCACAGGGCAGAAGTTTCACAGGGTAAATCACTGGTTCCCTCAAGCTGTCCAAGACGACACACCTGAACGGCACCGCAGCGCTGATCCATCAGCAGAAAGATGGACGGCAGCACACAGCTCTGCTTCGCAGCCCAGCAGTCAGCGGGCGTCAGGAATGCCATGGTCTTCTTGGATTGTGGCAGAAGCACCAGCTGAACAGCTCACTATCAGCATGTAGCAATTTCATCTAGTGAAACGCACTGCTTACAAGCCCCTGCGGCAGGGTGCTCAGTAGAGGGGCAGGCTCCGGTGCTGCCATAATCATGAGTATGCCTCTGGACAGACACCCAGGGCCTGGAGCCCAGACTACCCCATCCGCAGCACCATCCTCCAAAACAACCATGTTCCACCTTGTATAATGATCATTTACTTTTATTATTCAACAATATACACAGTACATCCCACCCCCCCGCCCAACAAACCTTGGAGGATCAGGACATCAGTGTCTTTTTATCCAAAACATCTCTGGGTTAAATGCAAAGCAAACAGCACTTACCAGAACCTTCTGAGACAGAACCCAAAGTATCTTTACAGGGGAGTCATATCTAAAAAAAGGAGAGGAGAGCTCAGCTCTCCAGGCAGGGTCACAGCTTGCTCCCAAGCTGCAGCTCCCCCCCACCACGGGCTACACGCGTGTGTTCATTAAAGCCGTCACATTCACACAAGCTGTACATGCTTTACATGCCGTGTATGCAGAGCACCACCTACGGGATGGCGGAGGTCAAAGGTGAAACCTTGCTTTCTGATAAAGAACACAAGGCTTGAAAATAAAACAGTGAGCATGGCTCAAACGGGCTGGTCTCTGTGGCCTCCTGCACACAAGCAGATCCGTGCAGGGTGAATGCACAGACAAGAACCACACTTTGCAGCCAAAAGCTACGATTTACGGTTCTGCCAGTTTATCAGGGGGCTTCCTATATCACGAGGGGTCTGGCTATCCAATTGCAAAGTTATATATATAAAAAAAAAGCCAGTCGTTTTTATAAAAACTTTTACATATTCAAAAAGATGAGGGATATTTAAATACATGTGAAATACTCACACACACACACACACACACAACAGCACAAAAGAGATCACCTGCTTAACCGTAACCCAGCTTTCAACTAAAAGCCAAACAGCCCTCAGGGAAAATCAAATTATAAATTGGTTTTTAATTAACATTGCCTTAAACAACCCCAAAAGGCCATGGCTGAAATGAAATTGAGCAGTGTTTTCACAAACAGGAAACAGCCACCTTTGAACCTGATTACATTTTACAGCTACATCCCATGTCTCCCATGTTCAAGAAAACATCCAAGGAGTAACCAGGGTGAGCCGGCCGCTTCTGCTGTGTGCGTCATGCACAGGGGATAGAGCAAAGTTCAGTGCATGGCTGCAGACATGCAGAGTCTTCCTGAAAAGAGCGAATGAAACAAACCTGCACTCACCCAGAGTCCATCGCATGTCTTAAAAC
>JAABNX020000030.1:19455081-19467303 GCA_015163995.2 Mormyrus lacerda
CAGGACGAGAGCAGGACCTCCTGCTCCCTCCAGGACGAGAGCAGGACCTCCTCCATCATCCTTAGCCCCATTACCTCAGGCTCTTCTCCATTTGCCACATGACTGCAAAATGAGCCTCTTGTCCCCTGCCTTTCAAATTCAGGTAGGGGTGGCAAAGACCCAACAGATGATTAAAATAATTTAAGAAAAACAACAGGACAAGCTTTAAACGAACAGTATTTACACGTGGCAAAATCCTAATGAGGTAATTTTCATACATCAGAAGTATAAAATCAGTATTCACATTTTTATATACACAATAATATTATTAATATTCAGTTTATGTAAAAATATTTAACTCTAAGACAAAACCTGTAACCCAGTACATGACCAGATTTCTCTGTGGGCAGATGAATATTAAGGGAATTTCATTTTGTGAAAGTGAGCGCCCCCCGGAGGTAGGCAGACATCACATCAAAAGCGGTAGACTGTTAGTCACTCGATCAGTTCTTTGTCGGCACGCCACCTTGGCCACCCCTAGGGGGAGCCACATATACATCATCAGGCACAACTGCACGTGGCTCAGATGTAGAAGGACTCAGAGGACCCTGAAGGCCCATCTGGCCCCCCCTCCGGACCCGAGGAAGAGCTTCCGCCGTCCTCTGGATCCACCAGCTGCTCCCCATAGCTCAGCCTGACCCCAGAAACGTGCTGCTCTGCAGCACTGCTCTCCTGACTGCCCTCGGGGCTCTGGGCTCGCCCTCGGCTCCTGTCCGCGGCCAGTCTCTCGATCTCCTGGAAAAGGTCCTCGTGACATTCCTTCCACTGGCGGAACTTGTCAGCAGTCAGGTTGCCATCCTCCAGGACAAAGTTAATCATCTGAAGTTCAGCCTCCTTCGCCTGGAAGACCAGCAGTGCGGGTCAGTTAGGCACCGACACTACCATCCACTGACGCCAGTCAAGTAAGCTCTGAACCTACAGACACTGCTAAATTAAGGAGCTCTACGGCCCGGCGACACCCCCAGGACCCGGTGCCCCCCCACCAGGACGAAGGTTGGCAGTGGCCTTGCCTTGAGCGTGCTCTGAAGGGCCCGCAGGGCATGTGCCTTCTCATTGATGATGGGGTTCTTGTTGCGCCGAATGAAGGACCTCCGGAAGTGGTCGTGAGTCAGTGGCTGCGTCTGACCGGTGATAGAGACCCCGCCTTCCTTCAGCTGGTGGAGCAGCATGCCCATCTCGTCCTCGGTCGACCCTGCAAGCGCAGGAACATGGGGCAGCAAAGAGGCATGAGGTGAGACTGGCACTTTGACCTGGGGCAGTACAACCTGCTGCCTCCCTGGGGGAGGGGCACTTAAGCGACTCCTACCAGAAGCTTTGCTGCGCCCAGTGCTGGGAGAAAATACCGGGCTCGGCCCCAACTCCTTTATCTTCCTCCCTCTCGACTTGGGCAGGGTGTGACTCTCGGGTTTCTATGGCAGAAAAGCAAACATCTCTCATCAGGTAATGACGTATAACGTGGTATGTTCTGTTGCCCTAGGCTCCATGGTATAAACCCAACTCTCTCTATTCTATGGTGTTCTACAAAACAGACCCAGGTCACTGTACCTTATAGCACTCTGCAGTACAGACATGCTCCCCCATACCTTATAGCACTCTGCAGTACAGACATGCTCCCCTGTACCTTATAGCGCTCCGCAGTAGAGACACGCTCCCCCGTACCTTATAGCGCTCCGCAGTAGACACGCTCCCCCGTACCGTATAGCGCTCCGCAGTACAGACACGCTCCCCCGTACCTTATAGCGCTCCGCAGTACAGACACGCTCCCCCGTACCTTATAGCGCTCCGCAGTACAGACACGCTCCCCCGTACCTTATAGCGCTCCGCAGTAGAGACACGCTCCCCCGTACGTTATAGCGCTTCGCAGTACAGACACGCTCCCCCGTACCTTATAGCGCTCCGCAGTACAGACACGCTCCCCTGTGTTTTATAGAGCTTTATCTTAACACTTACCACGTTTCCCCTGCTCCTTTGGCTTCGTGGGGAGGAGGAACCCTCATCTTCGGGTTCAGTTTCACTGTAGCACTCTGTCCAGCAGGGGGCAGCAGAACAGGGTGAGTCAGCTTTACTCTTCTCACGGTACACATTCAACCTCTTATGCACACTGCAAACAGTCAGGCACCACCCCAAAAAATGCTTCAAGACCTGAGATGTGTTTAAGAATATACAAATATACATTGTGCAATGGGGATATGGTAAATGAGAACCAACGCTAGTTAAATCAGAGCTCCCTGGCTTTGCTAAGAAAGCATCTAGCACCCGTACCGTTCTCACTGCTGGGGGGGTCCTTGTGAAGCTTCTTATACTTCTGAATCGCTGTAATTAAGCAGTTAATCCACCTGTAGGACAGAGAAACCCATCAGGGGCAGAAAGACGCTGCTGTGTCTTTAATGGGCGGAGCCAATCTGTCAGTAAGCCCGCGCTCCCTTAAACTGGGGGCTGTGAGACCTCTACGCCCCTCCCTGACTCTCGTCTCACAAAAGGGCACTGACCAACAAGCTTGGCATGTGGTGTAAAAACAGCCTCCCTAATCCTGGAAAATACCCCCTCCAGCAGAGAAATGCTGTATTTACATGCTTGATGGAACATCGGGGGAAAAAAAAAAGCCTTTTCCACAGGGGGTGCTAGGTGGTGGGGGGGGGAGTGTGACTCAATGGAGCACTCACTTGCTCATGTCACTGACGTTGTCTGCAGCGATGAAGAACGTCTGGAAGCGCTGGTGGCACACTTTAAAGACACTGGGAACAGAGGGGGGGTAAGCAGTGAGATTGAGGAGGGGGCGGATATAAGGGGATAAAGCGTATCGGGGCCTCCTTAAATTAGCTACGGTGTTCTAACCAGCAACATGCTCTGGGGGGCATCATCACTGAGCAGAGTGCCAGGGGGACCCAGAGGGTCACACTTACTACTTCCTCTTGTGCTCGCCTGCGCTCTCGATGCTGTAGCTGGGGATCTTCACCAGGCCCTCTGCCTTCTCCTCCTAAACGACAGGCATCCCTGTCACCCCGTCCCCAATGTCACCCCGTCCCCTGACAACAGCACTTCCTCCTCGTCCTCACCTGCTGGCTGGTGTACCAGTACAACGTGGGACCCTTCAGCACAAACCAGAAGCGCTGCCACTTGGAGGTGAGAAAGACTCCGCTCTCTTTCTTCTTCTTCCAGAGCCAGCCGTCGCAGTCGGGCCGGCCCAGCTCACGGCACGACACGCGGCGACGGCTCATGGCCGTGCGTGTGCCTGTCGGCGGAGGACGGTCACACAAGGATGCACTTCCCAGGGGTCACAGCGGGGCCCCCCTAAGCCCCCACTCTTACCTTTGCTGGACACCTTGGCCTGGCCTTCATCCTAAAACACGCATTAGAGACCGTCACCATCCTCACCCCAGTTAAGTCCAAATCTGTCATTATTACCTCTCCGTCTTTGTCATACCCACCCACACCCCCCACGATTCCTGACCTTTTCTCTCGTCATCTCTGGGCAGGAGCTTACGCTTCCCCGGCCAGTTCTGGGTAAGGCTTCCAGTGGGTGGACTCCTTCGGCAGTGCTGTCCTCGTCCCTGTCCCGGGCTGTAAGGGAATCAGTCCCACAGGTGGCAGTTTGTCACATTAGTACATGGCCATTGACCAATGATATCTACGAGCAGCTGATGGCATGGTGATACCTGCTGACCAATCACAGTCGTTATACGGGAACAAACACACCCACAGACTCATGAAGCCACACCTACAATCTCACTTTCCCTCTGTAATAGGGAACTGTACACAAGAGCAACGAGCAGCCCCCTCCCCCCCCCCCCCGAGCCACACCTGTATAGCGAGAGTGTTCTGGGAGGTCAGGGGAGTTCCCCGGCTGTGTGCTGTCAAACGCCAGTTCCGACTCCTCCTGGCCCATGGATCCTGTGGTTTCTGTAGCTTGGACCGCGGTTCTGCAGAGCAGACACGCATAGTGGGAGGTGAAGCTGCACTCCAATATGAGCACAGTGAAAACACATTCCACAGAAATGCTGCCAGCACATCTCCCAGAGACCTCTCTGGTCCGGTTCTGATGTGCAGTGCAGTCCTCCCACACACAGAAAGCACCCGGGGATGCCTCATAGGTGTTGGCAGTGACCCGTTTAGGGGTGCCATCTGGCAGGACAGGCCAGCCGACCCGGCTCCGTTCATGGGACGAGAACAAACAGGTAGGCGGTACTGACCTAAAGGAGAGGGAGCGCACGGAGGCCGTGACCCGGCCCAGCAGAGAGGGGTGCTCCTCGTCCTGAAGACAGGGAGAGCGCACTGATTCAGGCTGCTAGCTCTGCACACTCTCTCCACAAACAGAAAGCCGGGTTGCACCGGCAGGGCATGGGGACGTATCCCTCGGGATGAGAAGCTGCGCCAAGCATGCAGACTGTACTTCCCAGGCATGGCAACGGTTTACACAGAGCAGGGAGTCACCATGGGAACAACCGTGATTCCCAATGGTCAGGGCACTAGGGGGAGAAGCCCCTCCCTTTCCCGCTTACCTCAGTGGGGGCTGGACCAGCCACCTTCTCCTGCCTCTTGGACACCGGAACTTTCTTCAGGACCAGGGTAACCCCACTGGGCTTCTCCTGCAGCTTCTGCACCAGGTTGCCCCGGCTCCAGCCCACCTGAAGATACCACCAGAGATAATTCTATGAGAGATATGTGGCCTGCCATCGAGCAGTCAGGGACAAGCCCCGGATGAAGTGTCATGTGTTGATATAAAGCATGACACCGAGGCCTAGCCGGAGACATCATCTTCACCACCCTCCTCCCGCCCACATTTCGATGCCCTCAGAGGCCTGAGCTGGGCACCACTCACCACTATCTGATCGTTGACCTGGATCACCTCGTCCCCGACTAGAATGCCCTCGCAGAACTCCGCAGGCGACTGGGGGGGGGGGCACAGACACGTGTCAGCAGGGAAACCACAGGCATACAGGAGCCGGCCCGTTCCCCTCCCACAAAAAGGGGGGGGGGGGAGAATTATAATTTATAGACATTTTCCTTTTGGAGGATTAAAACACAATAACTATGACATTCAATTTGTACCCTGCATTTGAAATATACATATATAATATACATAGTTTAATTGCTGTTGCCTTTGCAAACTGGTGGTTTTTGTCCTCTGTGCTAAACAAGTGCAGGGGGACTAGTCCAAACAGAGAACCCACGCAATGAGAGCCGTGAGCAGGGCCTCCCCCATGAAAAAAATAACAGGAAAAAAGATAGGTAGCAGCTTTGTAACTGGGAGGGCAGGATTAAGGCTTCACCTCCAGAGGCCAACTTTAAAGAACATGGAAACAGAATAATGACCAGCTGGGCGGCACTCAAATGCATCAGTGCTCGTCTTATATAATGTTCAGTGGCAACAATGTTAAATGACAACTGTCAGCTAACATTCTAGAACGTGGAAATCAGGGTAGTCAGTTAATGTTTCACAGTGTATGATCATAATTAAGAGCAGTACGACATTTTAGAACATTTAGATATGCCATGTTAAATCATGGAATGTTATTTAAAAAGTCTGACACATGCAATTATAGACGGTCAGTTAATGTCCCCGAACATGTGATCATCGTGATCATCATCATCATCAGCGTGAACTAAACCACATGAGCACAGACGAGAGGAGAAGGGGGACATTTAAGAGGAGTATGTGTCATCAGAGACTGCCTGACCTCAGAGGTCGTGCCTGTGATGTAGTGGCCCCCCGAGCTTGTGGTGGTGATTTCAATTCCCTGAGGAAGCAGAAAGGAGCTTCACTGCCTTTTGTAAGCATTCTGGCAACGATAATTCTCTAAAAAAGATCATTATGCACTGTATTCATAATTAATGTTGTTTGCATTTCATTTTAAAAGGCGATTGTATCCATCCACCCATTTACCTCTGCAGGGGATAGAGAGAAAATAGACAGAACAGAGTCAGGCAAGTGAGGGGGCAAGTGTTTCTCGTACACAGGGACCCACCCCCTGCCACCTGGGGCTGTCCCCATGCATGCCGACGTACCGGCCGCCAATATGAATAACATGGGAAGCGTGGTGTCACTATGGCAACGCACCAGGCAGCAATGTGAATTGAAGCTTTTCACTGGCAGAAGAGTATATGGGAGGTTAAAATTCAAATGATATTAATGACGTGTGGGACTCTAAGCAACAGGGGTCACTGCAGAGACAGACCACCACATGTGCCCCCCTGGCTAAAAAGCATGACCCCTGGGAGCCGCGAGGGAAAAGGCTGAGGGGCTCAGGACAGGGTACAGAAAAGCCAGAAAGACGGAGAGGAAAAAAATCAGAACCGATAGACGGGGGAGGGAGTAGGGGCACGGGGGCAATACCAGCTGGTCGCCAGGGGAAACAGGCACCAGTTGTACGCTCTCAAGGTGGACAGTGTGGCTGAGTAGGTCGTCAGGGCTGCTGCTCAGGATGTTATCACAAATGTCCACTAGATGGCGACACTGCGGCGTGGACAGGGGTAAGAGAGGTGGGGTGAGTGTGTGCGGCCGCGTGTCTGTCAGGGTGCAGTAGACACCCGGCAGCATCTTCACCATCTCTGTGATCATGGCTAGCTGATACTCACGATGGAGATGATGTCTTTCTCCCGTTCATACACTGTGACATCCTGTGAAGGACAGGAGAAGACATCAGCACATGCTGGCCAGAAAGGGGTAGGACCTGCAGAGGGGTGGGGCCAAGGAGGCCGGTGCCACGGGTCACGTAGCAGAGGGTGGTGATCAGGCTGAGACTTAGCAAGTAACAGGTCAGCGTGGCCTTGGTGGTCTGCCGTAGGTGACATCCCTGTCCCTGTCCCTGTGCAGCCGCTCTCCGCGCTCCAGCCAGTGACGTCCACAGGCGATACAGAGACGGTGCTGTGCCAGGCCAGACTCACAGGCAGCCATGCGCGCGTAGCTGTGCATGTGACGTGTGAGAACTGGCCAGGTAATGCAGGGGGAAGATGGGAGCGTAACCGGGGTCGTGTGATGTCCCATGAGCGAAGCATCCTCTCACCCTCAAGCAGCACCTGGGCTCCCCCGTGACCTCAGAAGCTTCCTGATTGGCAGGCAGAGGACCAAAGATAACCCGTGACCTATGAGGTAATGGGGCAGACGCACGGCCCCAAGGCCCCCTCCCTCCACCCAACGCCGGACTGACAAAGCACTGCGCTCCTGTTACACAGACAGATAGGCGGCAGCAGGGACACCTGGGTCTTGAACCTGTGACCCGTTGGGCTACCACTCACTCCATCACCATCATCACCTCAAAATAACCCTTGTCTGTCTGCCAAGCTAAGACAGGACAGCAGCCCATTTCCAGGCTGTCCTCAGGGAGCAGATACAGGCAGCGGGTTCAGCGTGTCACCCGAGACGCAGGCATTCGGGGGCGGAGCCCCCACCTAGGGATGTCTGACAGCCGCAGAAACTGGAAACACCCCCAGAGAACATACCACTCCACCCCCCCAACGCAGAGAGACACGACCGAATTAAACAGCAAAGAAGGATGTGTGACCTGGGGCCGGCACCTGCGCCAGAAACCCGATCGCCTCTGCCACAGGGGCGGCGCTAGCACAGGGGGGCTGGGCACCTCAAAGGTCAGCACCTTGCACGTGGGTCGCCTTCCGCCCTCTGGACCACACCACATCCCCTTTTGGGGATCACATCCTCTCCCTCCAGGGCAGCGGTAACCTTCACGCTGCTCTGGGCCACAGACAGGAGCATCTGAGGTGAGGTGAGGTGGGGTGGGGTGGGAGGGGAAGGAGCAGCTTGAGGAGGAGTGGCTTGAGGAGATACCATGGAACTAGCCTGTGCCTCCCTGAACACTCCCTGCGGTCCTATGGCAGCCTCTAATCCCTAGTGCGTCTTTACCAGGTTACACTGCCTCCAATAATCCCAGCCAAAGAAGGAATGATAACCGGCTTTGGTTACTTCTCTCTCGCTCGTTCTCCGCTGCTGTTAAATATAAGAACTCAGCACCGCCCTGCAAGGAATTTAGGTCACAGCCCCAACCCCCCCCCTGCCCCAGGCCCCACTATTACCATTTAAGCAGCCTCCTGCTGATCTGCGCATGAAAGCACATGGTGTGTTTTCCACACTGAAGGGCAGGTCACCTGCTCTGAGTGGCAAACCCCACCCCTCTCAATAGCCACGCCCCCAGGTTTAATGTTCTGTCACCCCACCCCCCACCCCGTCCCTGGGCACACCATACCTCGCCGGATGTCGCTACACTGTAAAACAATGTGAAGCAGCAGAATTGGCGTGTGACGGAAGGGACGCAAAAAGGGAAAAACAGGAACCGGGCAGACAATGGGCTTCATTAAAGGCGCTGGGCAGGCAGAAGCAGGACAGCAGGTGCCCAGACTGCATCACAGCCACACACACTGCATGCATCTGAGAGCCAAAGACTCGGCTCCATGCCCTGTCAGCCTCCTGTATGCTTTGTCAGGCTGAGCAGTTCGTACGGGCCGCGAGACGTCCCGAGTACGCAGGTACACCTGGGGAGCCCCTTGCGTACACAGATACAGACAAACACACATACAGAGACACAGAGATTGGCAAAATGTGACCGCCCCCACTTCACGGGCACTGTACCTGTGCGTGGAGTCCCGAGCAGTGGCGGGCGTGTGCGGGAGTCGGCTGGACCTCGCCGGAGTGAGCGTGCCTGGTCGCGATTCAGCTGTGCTAGCCGCAGCTTCACAGTCATCCACAGCAGAGCGTGGCAGCCGGGCACAACAGTGTCACGCTCTCTCTCTCCCTCTCTCTCTCTCTCTCTCTGTCTGTCTGTCTGTCTGTCACCCCCAACTCCCCCTCCTTCCCAGTCTTACTCGCCTTGCCTTGGCTCCCGTGCACTCTCAGGATGAAGGCATACACGCACCAACATACTCAGGCGCTGAAAGCACCTTCCTCTTTGCTCCGAGGTCCGCCCCGGTCAGCTGCAGAGCCATAGAGGAACTGAACCGTCAGCACAGGAGGAGGGAGGTTGCATTCACTGTGGCCGCAGCATGTAACTCAACTCGAAACAAGAGAGCGAGACTGCAGCGAATCGCAATAAACACAGCATCAGATTCTGTCCTTCTGTCCCGAGTGCCAAGCTTAATACAGGGGGGGAACCGGATCATAACTGGGATATACAGGGAGAAACACTAGGCCGATACTGGGTGCAGCCCCACAACGCTACAACAAGAGTATTAAAGCCTACCAGTGTCAGTACAGCCCCCCAGTGAACAGCTTCCAATTACGATTGGGCAAGAGGGCAAAATGTTTTATCACAGCATTTTCATTTCACTATTATCACAATATAACCGAGGTCATTATTTCCTTACTTCAAATGCTCCATTCCCTTAAGATTCCGAAGACAAAGGGTGACAAATAGAATTAACTGCAAGCTGAAAATACCAATTTAAAAAAATAAATTATACCAAAAGCCATATTATACCAGCGTAACACTAGAAAATGTCAAGAGTAGGGTTTGCTGCTTTCTCCGATTGCCTCGCTGCTCGGTCCAGGGGGCGGCTTGGCATGGCGGATAAGCTGCTGTCCGCAGTGTAATTTTACAGGATTGTCTCATACTCGCCGAATTTGATCAGCGGGCACCTGGGAGTATTTTCTCAGATTTAAAAACTGAAACATTCATTGTTGGTGTCTGACAGTAAGCGCTTCCACTGTGCCTCAAGTGGCTTCATACAAAGTTCATTTTGATGCCTATCACCATTTCGGTGGGCTCATCTCTTCCATGACTCAGGTACAGGTGGCGGACATGAAGGTGAAACATTGCCCAGAATAGTATTCGAGGTTTCACACCTACATATGGGCAGCCTGGTCACATATGCGCATCCTGGTGGCGATTCTTCACTGATAAGTCAGAATGTGAAGGTTCAGTTAAGAGTAGCCAGGGATGGATACGCAAGTACACATTTACCTTTAAAAGCGATATGTGCGGCAATCGATTGTTTGTAAACTCACAAATGTGTACTTATATGCATTTGCGCCGCCATGACAAGAAAATACCTTGCATTTTAACCTGTATACCGCAAATGAAGTAGAGCTAGCATATAAAGATTAAAATTATATTTTGTTTTTAAAGGTGAATGTGTTCTTGCGTACCGGTTATGTCCATCACCGGTAATAGCACAGCTGCAATCCACACAACATAATGGGAGACATATCGGAGTTCAAACGAGGACCGATTGTTGGTGCGTGTGTCGCTGGTGCATCTGTGACCAGGACAGCAAGTCTTTGAGAAGTATCAAAACTAGTGACAGTATCCAGGGTGATGTCGGCATACCACCACGAAGGACAGACCACATCCAACAGGAGCAACTGTGGATGCAAGAGGAAGCTGTCAGGGATGTCCGGGCACTATCCCAAATGCTGTACGTGAAGCCGTAGCTGCCCAACTCACTGCAGAATTAAATGTGCACATCGACTCTCCAGTTTGTACCACGGCTGTTCATCAGGAGCCGCACAAGGTCAATATTCATAATCGGGCTTCTGTAGCCAAACACTTTGGTCTCTCATGCTAATACCAAACATCAGTTTCGAAGTCGTCAGCAGAGTAAATCTCGGGCTGTGGACAATGTAAACATGTTTCGTTCTCCGGTGAGTCCTTATTCACCGTCTTTCCCAAATGCAAGAGAGTTACGATGCAGAGAAGCCGCAAGGAGGCTCACAACCCAGACTGTCGCATACCCAGAGTGCATTGATGAATTCATCAGTGATTTGATGAAGTTTAACATCTCCCATTACCGAGCCACTGTGGGGTGTTTTGGAGGAGCGAGTCAGGAGATGTTTTTTTCCACCAGCATAACATAGTGACCTGGTCACTGTTCTGCAAGAACAATGGCTCAAACCCCTCCCACTTGTATCTGCCTTTCCCAAGATGAAGTGATGCTGTATCGATCACCATACTAATAAGTTATTGTGGTCTAATACCAGGTGTTACAGTTTCATTGTCCAACCCCTGTATATTATCAAATCGGCAGCATGCGGAGTGCTCTGCAAACTCAACCTTGTAATTGTACATTGTTAAAAGACTACACAGGTTTACTTGGAAATGCGTTCATTTCTGGATGGGATAGGCTGATATGTGGTCTCAAACAATGTTCCTTACTGACTGTTTGACTGTCAAAGTTTCTCATTTTCTTCTCATATAAATTTTACATAAGTAACGGCATCACAGCATCTAATCAAAACTGCCAGTGAGGTCAGCACCATCATCACAGCATCCAATCAAAACTGGCAGTGAGGTCAGCACCATCATCACAGCATCCAGTTCAACAGTTCTGTCACATTGTAAATGAGGCAGCATTTGTTTTTAGATTAAGCTACTCTCTTGATTCATGTTACAGGACTGGAGAGTGGCCCCTAGCCATCATGTGACCTCTGGGTGGTACGCTGGGGATGCACTCACCTTCTGTGCCACGCTGCCCAGCTCCTGGCAATGGCTCAGGATGTCCCGGCTGTCGACACGGCTGCGGAGCTCAGCAAAGTGGTACCTACGACATATGTCCAGTGTGAGCGGCTACAACCAATCAGCAAGCAGCGGGAGGCCAGGGGAAAGGGCTGCGAGCCAATGAGCAAGTAGCAGGTGGCCAGAGAAAGGGGCCGGGGGTCACCAGCATGCAGCATGAGGCCAGCGGGATATGAGAGAGAAACAAAGTGCCACCGGAGGGCTGAGTCAGGTCAATGTCGGCGGAACTGCTAGTCATGCACTGCAGTTAAGAGACCAGGCCAGGAACCTTTAGGTTACGGTTAAGTTTTCATAACACGGCCTGTTTGAGTCACAGCATGAAGCTTGTCAACGTCCCTTTGCTTTGAGCCGCCGTCTGTCTCTTGCAGGTTGTCATCAGTCTTTTGTTATGTGTTACATGTTTATTCCCCCCCAAAAAAAAACACGATTATTCCAAGCAGCCATAAAAATAGTAAACATGCAGCATTAGTCGGAAAAAATGATACAGGAGGTGGGATTGGGAGAGAGGCGCTTAGCGGCTGGAAGGCTAAGGCATGCAGACCAGCTTCCTGTGAGATCATGACAGGCCCAAGCCTGCGGAAACAGTCTGTGGAGTGAAACAGTGATGGGAAGGATGTGGGGGCGGGGGGGGGCAGAACTTGAGCATGCAGGGAAGTACAGGTGGGAGCACTCTGTGCACTTTGACTCTGTGCACTTTGACTCTGTGCACTTTGACTCTGTGCAC
>JAABNX020000030.1:19485584-19504541 GCA_015163995.2 Mormyrus lacerda
CCCTTGCCCCCTGCCTCCGTGGGTGGCTGTTCCCCTCCGTTTCCTCCCTCCTTGTCTCACTTTCATTCTGGTTTCGCTCTCTTGCTTTTCGGTTTACCCAGCACCCCCCATCGTGGGAACAGCATTAGCTCTGTATGTATATGTGTGTGTACCCCAGCCACATTGACTCATGGAGGGGGGGCGCATAGAGGCTGCTGTTTCACACACTGTGCCACTTGTACTCTGAAAACAACAACGCGGGTGGTACCTGAAAGGGCGGTTGTCAGGTAGGCGGGAGATGATGGCCTCCTTGATGCTGCAGAGCTGCCGATGGCCCGTGCATCTCTCTGCCTGCATTCTATGCCATGTTTGGCTGTGTTTTTGCACAGTACGTTCCTTTGCCAGCTGAGCATGATGCCCGCCCACACGCACCAGCCTGTGTCTGACCCCACCTCTCCCTGCAGTCAGAGATCGTGTCAGGACCAAGATGGAGAGGGACATCCTGGCAGATGTCAACCACCCTTTTGTCGTAAAGCTGCATTACGGTGAGCTGACCGCTGACCCCTTGGAGCTGGGAGGCGTGGCCTGTCGTCCGCATGCTTGTTTGTGTGTTTGTACGTAGAGACAGCAGCGCCGCCCAGTGGACAGGATGAATAGCCTGCATCCCCGCACTGCTGCTGTTTGTGTCACACAGACCTTTTTCACGCTCCTTCCACAGCCTTTCAGACGGAGGGGAAGCTGTACCTTATCCTGGACTTCCTCAGGGGGGGGGACCTGTTCACCAGGCTGTCCAAGGAGGTACGTACGTGCTTCATGTGTCTGCGTCCATGTGTGAGCCCACAGCCACAGCTGTCATTCTCTCTCTTGTGTGTGTGTGTGTGTGTGTGTGTGTGTGTGTGTGTGGCGGCCCCCCCGGCAGGTGATGTTCACAGAAGAGGATGTGAAGTTCTACCTGGCTGAACTGGCACTCGGCCTGGATCACTTGCATGGGCTGGGGATCATCTACCGGGACCTGAAACCGGAGAAGTGAGTTTGCGTCCATAGGCGGCTCTCGGGAGCGGATGGCAGGCAGTGCTGTCTCTGATGCGGTCTCTGCTTTGGTCTGTTTCAGCATCCTGCTGGACGAGGAGGGGCACATCAAGCTCACAGGTGAGGAGGGGGGCATGGGGGCTGTAGGGGCACTGAGCCGCCGAGTTCTCAACTAACTTGGTTAGCTTGTTCCTGTCACAGCTGCTCCGTTCCAAGCTGAACTTGAGGTTTGGTAGTTTCACACCTAGGGCTTTTATTTTGTGAAAGTGTGGACTTTCCATGTACGT
Organism: Mormyrus lacerda; assembly: GCA_015163995.2. Taxonomy (NCBI): domain Eukaryota; kingdom Metazoa; phylum Chordata; class Actinopteri; order Osteoglossiformes; family Mormyridae; genus Mormyrus; species Mormyrus lacerda. Next base: position 19,486,880 of record JAABNX020000030.1, read on the forward strand.
CTTGTGGTCCTTTTTTAGCCCTGGTCACAGAATGTACGTGTACTTGTTTCCTGATCACAGACTTTGGCCTGTGCAAAGAGGCCATCGACCACGAGAAGAAGGCATATTCGTTCTGTGGCACAGTGGAGTACATGGCCCCCGAGGTGGTGAACCGCCAGGGTCACATCCACAGCGCCGACTGGTGGTCATTCGGGGTACTGATGGTAGGTTTGGATGCACGCAGAGCTGAGCTTGCTGGGCACGCGGCCTCTCCCTGCTGTGGTTAACCCCGAGTCACTGTTCCCCATCTCTCTGTGCACTCTCAGTTCGAGATGCTCACCGGATCGCTCCCCTTTCAAGGCAAAGACCGAAAAGAAACCATGAACCTCATCCTCAAGTAAGCCCCTCCGCATCACCATGACTACCATCACAGCTGGGTAACCCAGGGGGTTATTTGTATGGGGGCAGTTCCCTTGTGAGCCCCGCCCCCCCAGGCAGCCTCCTGTATGTGTCTTCCTGCTTCCAGGGCCAAGCTGGGCATGCCGCAGTTCCTCAGCTCAGAGGCACAGTCTCTGCTCAGGGCTCTGTTCAAGAGGAACCCCGCTAACAGGCTAGGTGAGAGGCCCTAACCGTATCCCAGGGGGAGGGCAGAGCTGCTGGGGGGGGGGTCAGGCATGTCACTGCCCTCTGTCTCTCACAGGATCCGGCTCCGATGGTGCAGAGGAGATCAAACGTCACTGTTTCTTTTCCACTATTGACTGGAACGTGAGTGTTCACGCTGGTCATGGGGCGGGTTGGGGGGGGTTGGCCTGGTTCCGTGGCCTTTTATAGAGGTTAACACTCCCCCTTTCAGAAACTCTTCCGGCGGGAAATCAAGCCCCCCTTCAAGCCGGCTGTGGCCCGACCCGATGACACCTTCTACTTTGACACAGAGTTCACGTCCCGCACACCCAAAGGTGGGAGGTTTAGGATCGAGGCAGGTTGGAGGGGGGGGGGGGGGCACATGACACCCCAAAGCAGAGTGTGGCATCCTATGTCTTGGCTCATACCACCTCCCCCCTCCCTGCCCAGATTCCCCGGGTGTCCCCCCCAGTGCTGGTGCACACCAGCTCTTCCGGGGTTTTAGTTTCGTGGCCACAGTGCTGCTGGATGACGAGACCAAGCAGGAGGTGGTGCCGGCCCCCCCACATCCTGTGGTGCAGGTCCGTCCCCGCAGTCTGTGTCTCCAGAAGTCAGTCTGCAAAATTGATGAGTGATGAAATTCCGAATGTGGCCACCAGAGGGAGCTGCTTACCCGTGGCCCTGTCGATTTGTCACACAGCAACTCCACGGGAAGAACATCCTGTTCAGCGATGGTTACATCCTGAAGGAGGACATCGGGATGGGCTCCTACTCCGTGTGCAAGCGCTGTGTGCACAAGGCCACCAACACGGAGTACGCAGTCAAGGTGCCACACCCCCCCCCAATCACGCGCAGTACTGCACATGCTCTGCGGCTGCGCTCATATCCTGTGCTCCCATGTACCAGGTCATCGATAAGACCAAGACCGACCCGACAGAGGAGATAGAGATCCTGCTGCGATACGGACAGCACCCCAACATCATCACCCTGAAAGATGTGAGTTTGTGGCTCCGATCCAGAGGGCCCCCTACCATCCACCCACTACTGGCTTAACACCCATCTCCTTCTGGCCCACAGGTGTATGACAACGGGAAGCAGGTGTACCTGGTGACAGAGCTGATGCGCGGGGGAGAGCTGCTCGACCGCATCCTGAAGCAGAAGCTCTTCTCGGAGCGCGAGGCCAGCGCTGTGCTCTATACCATCACCAAGACCGTGGAGTACCTGCACGTGCAGGGGGTGAGGCCACTGTCCGCTACCCCGATAGGCCGCACGTAGCCCCCACTGAGCCATGCTGGACTTGCACGTGTCCTGCGCCCCCAGGTGGTCCACCGAGACCTGAAGCCCAGCAACATCCTCTACGTGGACGAGTCGGGGAACGCAGAGTCGCTCCGTATCTGTGACTTTGGCTTCGCCAAACAGCTGCGCGCCGACAACGGACTCCTCATGACTCCCTGCTACACTGCCAACTTTGTTGCCCCTGAGGCGAGTGTGGGGGCGTGATTCCTGGGTTGTGGCTCCCAGGGGGTTCCAGCTGACATCCACTGATGGTTCTTGTGTGAATGCGACGCAGGTGCTGAAGCGGCAGGGTTATGATGAGGGCTGCGACGTGTGGAGCCTGGGGGTTCTGCTCTACACCATGCTCGCTGGGTGAGTAGAGGGCCCTGGGGGGGGGGGGGAGTAGTGCGTGAAATCCGCTAAGCCCTCTCCACCCTTCACGGCCCAGCTTCACCCCATTTGCCAACGGTCCCGAGGACACACCTGATGAGATCCTCAGCCGCATCGGGAACGGCCATTTCACGCTGCAGGGCGGCAACTGGGATTTCGTGTCGGATGCCGCCAAGGTGGGCTGACGTGAGCCTACAGGAGACGCTGCGCACCATTTGCGTGACACGTATTTTGCACATGTATTCATTCGTGCCTCCTCAGGACTTGGTGTCCAAGATGCTGCACGTCGACCCGCATAAGCGGCTCACGGCCCGGCAGGTTCTAAAGCACCCCTGGATGGTCCAGAGGGACAAGCTTCCCAACAGCCAGCTGCAGCATCAGGACGCCCAGCTCGTTAAGGTACCGCTCTTCCCGCGCTCCCCAGACCCAGCCTGTCCTGTCCCCGCACTCAGGACCCCGCTTTCCCCTTGTGTCCGGCGTAGGGAGCCATGGCTGCCACCTACTCAGCCCTGAAGAGCTCAGTGCCCACGCCCCAGCTGAAACCCATTGAGTCATCTATCCTGGCACAGCGGAGAGTGAAGAAGCTGCCGTCCACATCTCTGTAGGCCCCAGCCTGCTGGCATCCGGGCCACGGACCGGCCTGATGGCCGCTGTGTGGGAGGCGTCGCTCAGGATCTGGGGGGCGGTGTGTCAGAGACGCCCGGCCGCCCTGCAGGACAGAGACACTCCTGTGAACTCCCCCTCTGACTGTTTGTGTCCCTCAGCGCTGCTGTCGTTGCCCTCCGTCACTGTGTTTTTTTTTGTTTGTTCTCCCCCTTTACACATTGGAATATATATATATATATATATATATATATATACACACACACACACACACACACACACTCTCACACACACACACACAGTATATCTCCTGTACATGTGATGCCAGCTAGTTGTCCTAGAGTCCCCGGTGCAGTGAGACCTCACAGAGACTGTCGACCCCTTGCGGCATGACGTGGTGTGACACAACGGCCCCTTTCTTCCACGTCAGACATGTCAACGATGGGCAGCTGGTTGGGGGTCACCATGGTGATGCTGTATTGGGGCCTTCGCTTATGCTTTTTGGGTGTTTCTTGGGTTCACCAAATGCTGTCTGGATCGGGACGTTTATTTTGAAATGGTTTTCCGCTGCAGCATGCTGGCTTCGGTGGAGAGCTCAAGCTGCTGCTCTGGCTGTTACCGGGGTTAGATCGAGCACTTTGACATCCTCCACCCTATGGATAATAAACAATAAACCCATGAATCAGCATGCGAGTGATTTGCCAGCCGAAGCTCGGTAGCCTACCGGCTCTGTGCTTAAATTTCATTAGATTTAGACATCGGAAGTGAAACCTTGTCCAGTGGTGGCTGTGGGCAGGTGATGTCACACACACACAGTGCATTAGCCAATCAGAAGTCCCGCTCTTTGTCCTTAACGATTGCCCTTTATTAAAAATGTATATTGGCGAACAGGAGGCCGGCAGATATAGGAGGGATCGAACGGGTTCGTGCAGAGCTGCCTCCTGCCCCCCTTCTGTTTTCTTCTGTTTTGTCCAGTTTCTCCTGATCTTTGAACATTCTCAGTCTCTGACCGTTTTGTATCGTTCCCCCTCCCTGTGTGGGCAGAGCCTGCTCTCACTCCCAGGTCTCCAGCTTTTTCTATGTCCCGTCAGATCAGCCCAGGGTCCCGCCCTGGTCTGTGTTCATTGTGAATCAGGGATGCACTGGCCGAGGCTCGCTATCGCCCCCTAGCTTTAGAGGGGAGTGCTGGTTGCCTTGAAGAGTCTCTCCAATAAATGGTCCTTTACTCTTCCTCATCGCTGGCTGTCGTCTCCTCCTTTCTGTTCCTGCCTCTGCCTGAAGGGGGCTGTTTCTTCAGGATCCCCAGCACTATAAGCTGTGGGAGGAGGATGATGATGATGATGATGAAGAAACTGCTTAATGTGGGCTTTTGTTGTGAAGTGGGGGGTCAGGAGAAGAGCACAGCGATGCAGCTCTCCCTACAGGGCTGATCTTGAGGGACAGGATCTCATCATTCTCATCAGCTTGACGTAAAGAGGAAATTCAGTGGTGCCCATCACCTTTACATTCAAGAATCATTTTGTTTGCCTTGTGTTTTCTGAGATGCTGAATTTCATTTGTGACTAGAAGGTAAGTTGTCGTTGCACCCTCTGCTGGCTGGTCTGTAGAAGGCTGATCTGGCTCCCACATCTGTCTGCTGTAAAGGATTGGGCTCCTTTAAACCGCTGTGCATCCACCTTGCTAATCTTAGTGAGCTTTAAGCCGTGTCCGCTGGCCTGCCTTACTCTCTTAAACCTTGTCTGAATAAAACAAAATAGTCCTTCATCAGGAGAATCTGAATCGAGCGGCCATGGTGACACTGCTCTGTGAGATTCAGAGTGATGTGTGAGGCAGAACCAAGCCCCCCCCCCCCCATGTTCCATTGGGCAGGTAATATGACCCCTGTTCCAGAACTGATGCGTTCGATTTATGCAGGGATGTTCTGTTGCTGTAATCTGCTCCTCTAAACCATCACATCATTTTCGCGACCTTAATCGCTGCAAAGCTATATGGCTTCTGGGGCATGATTAAGTCCGAGCTGGGGGCCGTTAGCGTGATTGTGCTGCCCTTTTATCATTTATGGATGATAATGCTCATGATGGCTCACACCCCCCCACCCCACACACACACACACACACCAACCTTGTGTACGTCACTCACCCCCCACAATGTCCAGGTCACTGCTAAACACGTCATGTTGCTTTTCAAACGCAGCCTGGGCTTCCTGTCTGCCCACGGCTGCTTCTCGTTCGCGTCTCACTTGGCTCCGGCTGCTTTTTGAGCCTCCTTCCTCGACATGAGGCAGGTCGATGGCTTCCAGGCCTAATGCCAGCAAGACTCTGGCACATCAAAGATTCATGGGAAATTGATTGTAACCCAATGCTGCCCTGCTTGCTGACCGGTGGCCACCAGTGCTGCTCAAGCCTATGGGCCCAGGATCACTGCCCTGGCAGCAGGTCTACAGGAATGGGATGGAGAGCAAGAGCATGTCAGCATGTCCACTCTTCACTGCCCGTCACCTTCCTGTCCTGCACACACACACTGGACTGTACTCTGGGGGCGGGCGAGGGTAAGGGCTCTCCCCCATGGCACGGTCTGTCAGCACCCCCACAGTTCATGCACACACAGAGCCGGAACGTGCCATCTCTGCTACAGCATGTCACACACACAACACAACAGAAGTTAGAGACCACCTTTCTCCACAATTGTGCATCAGCCTCTGCGGCATGGTCACGATCACACTGCACACGCGTGTGTTACCCTCTGCAGTACAGTCACGATCACACTACACACTTGTGTGTTAGCCTCACTATAGCACAATCATGGTCACACTGCACGCTAGTGTGTTACCCTCTTTGCGGCACGGTCACAGTCACACTGCATATTTGGGTGTTACCCTCTCTGCGGCAACGGTCATGGTCACACTGTAGGCTTGTGTGTTAGCCCCTCTGCAGCACAGTCACACTGCACGCTCAAATATTAGCCTCTCTGCGGCACGGTCACACTGCATGCTTGTACAATAATCTCTCTGCGGCCCCGTCACGCTCTGCTGTCCACTGCAAGCCCTGCCTGCTGCAGGGAGATTAGCCGATGATGTCATGTTTGGTGGACATGGGCCCATTGCTCGCAACACAAGCAGTGTGACACCCGTGGGGGGCGCTGTGCAAGAGAGTGGATCAAGTTCTGCCTTCTGCGGCTCAGCAATGTGTTTCCTGTTCCTGTCTTCAGCCTGCGATGGCGCTCTTCTGTCTGCCGGCTTCGGGGGTGTTGATACGTTTTTTTATTCGCCCTACTTGGTTTTGCAGCAGTATGTAGTGCGTGCTGCTTGCTCAGTTGCCCTGAAGGCCTGAGTCCACAGGAAGAGGCTCCCCCTCCCCATTAGAACTCACCACTCCCCAAAGACCAAAGCTTTAAAAAGAAATGCTTTTGTAACACCCCCCCCCCCCAAACACATAAACACACCTCAACACAGGAGCATAGAGCAACACAACATTATGCCCCCTCGCAGGTAGATCTACTAGATAGTAGCGTGGTTGGTGGGGGGAGGGGCATCACCCTTAGAGTGTGGAGACCAAAGGCGGAATTTGGAGGGATATTCCTGACACTGCTGGGCTCATCTCTGTCTGCCTGATCGCAGCACAGCAAGTGAAATGCAACATGATTCCAGGCTGGGCATTTGGCATGTCTGCAGTGCATCGGCACAATTCCTGCTGCACACCCCACCCTGCCCCCTGCTGACCTCTACTTGAAAACAAATGTAAAGGTGCTTCAGAATGTGACGGCAAGCAGAGCTTTCATCAAGTCTGTGTCTCAGAAGATGGAGCGAGGGAGAGAGGGAGGGAGTCATCTGCACGTCCGCCCCTATGCAGAACCGCTGATGTCATGACTGTTGCTATGGGCGACGAGTGGAGCAGAGAGAGGGAGTTCGGTGCAGTGGGGGGCGGGAGCTTTCAATGCAGAAATCAAGGTAATGGGACAAGTGTGACTAACGGAAGATAGGGGACTGGTTGGCGGTTGTCATTCAGTAGGTTTTATCCTTTTGTTGGGATGCAGTATCACAGAGGGAGGGAGAGAGAAAAAAAGAGAGGAGGGGGAGGGACAGAGACCATTTTAGACAGGCTGAGCCATCAGCCAATCGGAATGCACTGTGATCACAACCCAGCACCCAATGGCATGTGCGGTGGTGTGCGGGCCCTTATTAATGAATGGAGCAGCGCAGAGGGAGCAGAACGAGGCGAAGGTACGGCAGCAGGCAGCCATGAAGGGGCTCCAGCATGAGGCAGACGCAGACGCAGAGGCAGACGCAGATGCACAGAGCCCTGTGGAGGCTGCTGTGCCAGGGCCCACCACTCTATTGCTGCCCCAGTCCTCTCGTCGCTCCATCTCCATGGGGGACTTTCGGCGGGCGAGCCCCCAGGCCGCCTCGGAACCTGCCTCGGCCGCCGCCACGGCTCCATCCTCGCGCCTGGTGACACCGAGCTCCAGCATGGAGTTTGAGGCAGCGCGGCGGCGCCTCCTGGAGGTGGAGGAGCGCCAACGTGTCATCCGCGAGATGGAGGGCCGGTTGGAGGAGCTGCGTGATGTGTTCGTGCGCTCGGAGCAGGAGGCGGTGGCGCACGGCGAGCTGGTGGGCCGCATCACTAGCGCCGCCCAGCAGGGGGAGCTCTACGCTGCAGAAAACGGTCAGCGGCTGAAAAAGGGCCTGCGCTTCAAGGGCCGCCGGGCCTCCATCGTGTTCTCCTCCATGCTGGGTCTCCGCACGTGTCTGCCCTGGCGGGTCAAGCTCAAGTAGGGAAAGGCCACCCCCACAGCCCCGCTGCAAGCCACCTGCCTTCCTGAGGGGGGTGCTCTACCTTCTCGTGGATGTTCTACCATGCGTGTCTCTGTCTCTTCCTCGGTCGTGTAATCTCAGGTGACTCCTCGCTGCTGACTTACACAATGCGGAAAACATGCGTGTGAATCCTCCAGCTTTTGGATAATCCCTGCTGGTCTCCCGGACGACTCAGGTCACCAGGTAACCGCAGCTGCTCTTCTGTACCTTGCAGTGGCCAGCATGGAGCCCAACGCCCCCGCTCTCCCCCCCCCGCACGGTGACTCAGTGCTGGTTTGGCTGTACGGTTACGTAAACATGGGAGAGAAGCGGCAACGGCAAAGTCACAGCAGGGGGGGGGGTGGCGGGGTGGGGGGTGGTGGACTCCATCGTCAAGACAACATGCCCGTGTTACTCATCTCCGTGGCGACTGCAGGCACATCCCTCAGTGAGTGTCTTCTCTGGGGTGGTGGGGGGTGGAGTGCTCTGCATATGGAAACACTGAACTGTAGACTGCAGAAGCTTCTCACTTTCTTCAGGGAGGTTTGTTTGTTTTATATTGCAGACAGCCCCCCACCCCCCGAACACTGCATGATGGGTAATGGTCATGGGAGGCAGCCGTTCTCATTTTGGGTATCAGTTCATACAGAAACATGGGGAGGGGGGACATTGGTGCCCATTTTCCTGCAGGGATTTTGTAACCAGCTTCCTTGACCAATGTCCTGGAGTCCTTTAGAGGTTCACTGAAATGTTAACGCTGTATTAGTATTATGCTCGTCAGATTATTTTTAAAAAATGATGACTGATCGCTGTACAGGAGTGCAGTAGGAGCTTTTAATGTTGTGTAGGTAACCATTGCCCTTAAAACATCTGTGTGAAGACAGTCTGTGTGCAGCATGTGTTTGCGTCAGCCCCCGTCCCAGAAGGCTGAATGGCCCCTTTCCAGAAATAGCATGTAGGGGGGAGTTTCTGCAGGACTCGGGTGAATAAAACAGCGGGATCAGGGATGCAGCGCAGTGCGGACTCCCCCGTTATGACGGAGACAAGTGGACAGGAGCCTAAACACCCCTATACCCCGACACATACAGCTGTATGGAGCCTCATGCACCCATTTTCAGGATCCTGCTTAAACGCAGCGCTGTGATGCTTCTTAGACATTACTCGTATTTATCTGTACGGTCACTAAAATTAAACTTAAGACTCTGTTACAGTTTATGCTTCATGTAAAGATGAAAATGTGAGTAATTAACTGCCTAGAAGTTACTTTTAAATAGGAGATGAGCTGAAATGGCTTAACGCTTTTTAATGCTTTTTTAAGCTGCATTTTATGCTGCCTGGACTCTTCTGTGGGTCCAGCTTCTATCCAGCCGCCTCTAACATAAGACTGCACTGCACACCAGCCACCGATAAAACGGATTATATCTGACAGTTTTAAGTTTGTTCGCGCTGGTTTCAATCGGGTCGGGTGCTCTGTGTAATATAAATACGATACTGCCTTATACTGTCGCAACATTATGGAGGTTACTTTGGATAAGTCTGCTAAATGGAGAAGTACACGTTACAGCTTTATTAGTGCAGTGTGGTGCTCCGTGATCGGTAGCAGAAGACGACGCGCAGAAATAAACGCTGAGATGTGCTGCTTGGTGCGCTGTTTAAAGCTGCTCATTTACACGTAGTTAACCGCCGTATTCAAACGAAAGGGCGCGTTCAAACGAAAGGGCTAAAGCTTAGATATATACAATATACACGTCCGTGTCCTTTCCTTTAAAAGAATGCGAGCAAAACCACGCGAGGATTAAATGCTTCTGTTTTCCGTCTGTGACTTTTTAAACTACGCTTATAAGGATAGCAAGAGTTCTGGGAGTCATTTGCTTACATGGCAGCGAGAAGCCAGGGGTCGGGGTGCACGCCGTCCGGGGGCGTTACCAGCCTCACTCCGCTTTATCCGGGATTTCATACAGACACAAACACGCACACTTTTACCCAAAGACCTCTTGGCTCACAAGCAATCTGAATGTATGTGAATGTGTTTCTAATGTGAAATATCAAACATTTGATCTATCTGGAGCCGGGGGTAGAGAGGGGAGTGGATCTCCCCATCGATCAGACGCCCACCCCGTCCATTCACCCCTGTCCTGTCCAAAGATGGCGCTCTCTGCAGTGGCTGCATGGCTCTTCCAAATGAAACTTGTGGTACTAACTGAATGTAATTCGGTGTTACTGTCTGTCAGACAGCCGCTGCCCCATCACTTTTTATTTATCGCTTATACACGGTTTAAAAGCAGCAGCAACAACAAACAACAACAAATTTATTTGTTTTATTTATTTGTATAGCGCATTATCACAACATTACATCGTCTCAAAGCACTTTACAGCATTCCCACCCAAAGCCCCCAGTGAGTAAGCCATAGGGCGACAGTGGCAAGGAAAAACTCCATAGAAGGAAGAAACCTTGGGAGGGACCAGACTCAAAGGGGGAGCCCATCCTCCAGGGGCCGGCAGGGAAAGTCAAATACAATAAAATTTGAGACAAAAATTTGAGGTTTAAAAGCAGCATGTCTCTCCATCGTGCAGGTTCCACTGATTTCCGGACCCCAAAGAGGTGACACTGGGATGCTCAACCCCTGTCTGTAAGACCCCTGGGGGGCATCCAGGCTGAGTTTGTCGGATTCTTGTGTGTCTGTGGCCTCTGAGGGGTTCAGTGTCACTGGGCCTCACAGCCTTTTCCACAGCCGAGTCTGGGCCAATTGGACTTGCACATCCTTGTAATCAACCATCAAACAGCTCAAACTCTGAACATTCTGGCTGACCTAAATACCACTCAGCTGGAGGATGTTCCTGAACATAGTAGCCCAGCTGTAGAAATGTGAGTGTGGGGTGAGAAGCCAAACAGATGTGATTTGGTAAAGGTTTTTAATTCAGAGCCCTCTAGTGGTGTGGAGGCAAGTACCTCTGGACAGGGGTGCTGTTGGCACCTTCCCCGGGGGGGGGTCCTCGAGGTATCAGACACCCATCTCCCTTCCTAGATTGGTGTCATGGTACCGCCAAATAATTAATGAATGTCACTTTTCCTGTTTTGGCTGTTTTTAATGTACAGACGAGTTTGTACTCAAATAAATTTGAGAAATAAGAATTTTTCACGTGTTTTCATTGCTGTGTGATTTCCAGTCATTTTTAAATTTAAACAGACCAGTCTCTCAAGAGGTCACACCGTTTACAGTTTCTGTAACAAATGTTTATGAACTATTTAAAAGTACATCCCTTAGGTATTTTAGATTTCCCCACTTGAAAATGCAAATTTGCAAAATGCACTCACTTGAGTTGGTGTTTGGAGTTGGTGTGAATCTCCAAAAATATCCATACTGTACACCAGCCCCGGACTTTGGGGTCCTCCACAAACCCATGGCAAAGCTGGCTGATGGGGGGACGGGGGACAGGGAGCATAAAAACTAAAATACCACATTTTGAATCTCTCTCTTGCAGGATGCTAAATTACAATTACAGTCAATGCACATTGCAAGGCATAGAGCACAGGGCCCTGCGATCTGGCAAGTGAGCAGCTGAAAAAGACAGGAAAGACACAAGATACAAAGGTCAGTGCGAGATACCAAGAGAGACTGCTGCAAACACGCCTGGCTCTCTTTATATTCTATGCATTTAAGAGTACAGTGCAAAACGTTGTGCGCGTCATCTGCACAGAACTGCGACGGGGAATGTTGCAACCGAGGTTTATTGTTTTGTGAAATGACAGTTCTTAGTGCATTATCATAATGTCACCAACATGCATGTGTTTCCCGAAATGAGGCATAAGTGTCATTGCTGCGGAAAAACAGCAGGCATGCAGAGCAGGTACAGTATGACCCTGTGGGATCTGTTAGTGCCGTGCATGTTAGTGCCGTGCAGTGCCATGAATAAAGCCATGCAAACTGTCAGATGTCAAGCCCTTGAGGACGAAGCTAAGGACAGAAAGTGCAGGACCCCAGGGGGTCAAGGTGAGCCATCGCCATCCCAGAGTGCTTTGCGGGCCAAAGGGATAGCAGCAAGAGAAAGCATACCAACAGGAGCTTTAGGTACGTGTAAAGTCTCTGAAGGTCATTTTCGTTTTAAGACAATCCAGTGAATCATACATTTGACCAAAACACAGCACAGTCAGAGTGATTTGCTGAAAGTGGAACACAGGACAGACTGTGAGAATAAGTAACAGCATTTCAGGGATGTAACACAAATGGCACCAGTGCAGAAGCACAACTTAAGGGCTTTATGATGGGTTATTTTATTTTACTAGTTTTAATGAAATATTAACACCACGAGATCCAAATACATGATTCAGTATTTATAAAAAAAACCCTCCCACAGATGAACAGATAATGCACAGATGCAGGAGGGAAACTCGCTCTGTTCTTCCCTTAATACACGGTTAGGTGGTGAGGAGTCCAGGTTAAAAACACATTTTATTTATCTCCTGTTCCAAAGTTCCACCATGACTTTGCCAATGCACAACAAAACTCATTAGCAGTTAATACAGAAATTCTTGCTTTACCGGCATTCAGAAAAATGCAGGGGGATCTGAGGAACGGGATCTGGAAAGCAGGAGCCAAAGGGCCAAACATTCGACTCTTTAAATATTAATAACCAGGTTCAGGCAAAAACAGAACATACTGCAGGTTCGGCAGTTACATTTAATACATTTTCAATACAAAGATTACACAGTTCCCTCCTGCAATGTGAAATGGATGAATCACAGTAAACAACTTCCACATCAACAATTCAGGTATGTGGAAATACCAGTCACCCGACTTTAACGGTAATAGTGTAAACATAGGCTGGCAGCTACAGAGCACAGGGTTACAGCTCACTGCTGCCATCCTCAGGCAGGAGATGGGACAGCTCTGCCTTGGTTCGGAACACCAGCAAACTAGTAAACGTCAGCATGCGTTTAAACATGCGATTCTTTACCTGCACCCTCTCAAAAACAAATGAGGGTCGCCTTGGTAGATGCACTGAACACCAGTCTGCCACCTGCGGGAAATGTGATTTATTAATGTTTAATGCAGAACCCCATCAGAGAGGCGGAGGAGTCGCTCTGCCTGCTCCAAATTGCATGTCCAGGGCCCTTGCTGCGTTCAGGTCACTCCAGTTGTGCTGAGTCTGGCACGTTTTGAATGACGGTGACATGGTGAGATGGGACGACATCCCAGTGACACCCACAAGATCTGCAGTCTCTCAGTTTGGTAGGAACCCAAGGGGCACAAGATGCAGGTGGCAAGGGCTGGCTGACAGGAAGCCACTTCTAGAGCGTCCCTGCCCTGTCATCCTGCCACTGGACACATGGAGGCAGCCGCTAGCATCAGTTTGTCTACAGATACGCAGACCATCTTCTCCACTGATGAGGGTCCCAAAGCTTTGGGTGGGGGGGAGGGCGGGCAGGGTCCCCTTGGGGTCAGTCGGCCAGTTTGAGCACGTAGTTCACAGGAAAGGATCCGGAGCGCGACTTGTCACCTTCAATGTGCCCGACCTGAGAAAGGAAAAATCGGTGAGACCTAAAAGGAGCAAGAGGTGGAGCGAGAGGCCGCTCAGGCCGGGACGGTGACACCGCAGCCGGGACGTGACACCGAGCGAGAGGCCGCTCAGGCCGGGACGGTGACACCGCAGCCGGGACGTGACACCGAGCGAGAGGCCGCTCAGGGACGCTGGCACTGTAGGTGGGATGACCAGTTGAGGTAGCCAGGCAGCCACTCACCCACCAGTGCGGATCATCTGCAGCCGTCACCACTATGACCTCGTCTTTGTAGAAGGCCAGGTTGTCTGCAGAGACGGCCCGGCAGTCCACCAGCGCCTGGACACGCCTCAGCCTGGGCTTCTGTTGGGACACCTGTGTGGAGAGCCTGCGGTCACCAAACTGCGTGTGTGAATAGAGCCCCCCCCATGCCCTGGCCTTGCCCTGACCATGGCATTCCTCCGTGGGCGATGCGCGGGCCCCCCTGTCGGTGTGCCGCTGCCCAGAGGGCTGCAGTACTGCTCATCTGGGATGCCACCACAGGTGGGTGAAGCCACAGGGCACTTCCCCTGCCCGCCGCTGCTGGTCCGCCGGTACGAGGTGGTCTTCCCCGAGCTGCAGGCAAGGAGACAGGAGGCGAAGCAGTGAATTTGTGCAGTTTGCTTGGGCTGCATCAGACTTTAAACCGCAACTGGCAGAATGGCCACTAGAGGGCGACAGAAGAAAGACTGAGTCAGCTAAAGAGTGCAGGCCCATACCTGCATAGAATGTGGATGAATAACCAGAGCAGGTGTGGTGGTTTGTTATACATCCACCAGGCACACATCCCATAAAGGCCACACCCAGCCTTCAGAAGCCCCCCCCCCGGTGAAACTACCATGGTGACTGAGGTCATTACCATGGCTGTTAAACCCATAACAGGCCTGTTAAATGTCCCCTGAGTGAATTGGGCCTTTAAAGAGTTTCTGTTTTATACCTACATGGAGCAGAGGAGCCACTGTTCTTGCCCCCCCCCCTTAACAGCACAATTTGTTGAGGGGGGGGTCCCAGCAGGAAGACCCATACCTGACAGGTCCCAGGTGACTGAGGGGGGGCTTGCTGTCAGCACCCCCCATGCTCGGAAGGTCCCAGCACACAGTCTGCCGCTGCAGGTGTGCCGCATGCCCAGGCTGCAGCGGGGAGGGGGGGTTGTGCCGGTAGGAAGAGGGGTTCGAGGAGCGGCGTACCAGGGAACTGCCGTCCTGGGAGCAAGAGGAGATCTGCGGCTCTGATCGCCCTGGAGGGAGGGGGGACACTGATGTATGACCACGTTGAAGGGGGAAAAGACTTCAAACACGCAGCCTACTCCACCACAGCAGCACACACCTCTCTGGATAGCCTTGGCGGGCAGAGGTGGTGGCACGACACCAGAGGGGGCGCTGTTGGTGGGTGGGTTGCGGTAGAGAAAGTCCACATTCTCGTACGTCTTGTTGGAGATGCTGCCGCCCATGCACCAGGAGGTCGGGGAAGGGGAGGAGGAGCTGGGGGGCAGGGAGCCGCGGGTGGAGCGGGGAGAGACCTGTGGTCAGGGGAGCGTTCAGAGAGGAGTTAAAGGATGTGGTGGGGAGAGCTGGGGGCACGGAGGCCAGGGGTGGGGGACACACCTTGTCGTCCAGGTCATCCTCGCTGTCACACAGCAGCTCCGGCGCCTCCCACAGATACTCCACATGAATCTGCGAGTTGAACTTTCCACTTTGCGCCAGTTCCAGCTATAGTGGAAAAACGGCAGAAAGGAATGCGTGCCGTCGGGAATATAAAGGTAGCCGAGAAGACAGCCGGCAGCCACACTCACCAGCTCGACACACTGAGTGTGCTGTAACCTCCTGGCGATGTCCAGCGCCGTCTCTCCGCCTTGGTTCACTGTACCAATGAGAGGGCCATGACCTTTCACCCTCAGGGCTTGCAGGAGACAATGGCAGAGGCGGGTGGGCAGTACATACCTGTGTGCAGTGCGGCCTTGCCCTTCAGCAGCAGCTTGACGCACTCCGGCTTGTTGTGTAGGGCACTGTAGTGTAGGGCCGTGTTCCCCTCTGATGTCTTCTTCCCCAAGCAGCTGCTGTGGAGTCATTTGTGAACAGGTAGCATCAGAGCTCAGTGGTGGTGACACCACAGCACAGGGTTATGACATCAGAGCTCAGTGGTGGTGACACCACGGCACAGGGTTATGACATCAGAGCTCAGTGATGGTGACACCACGGCACAGCGTTATGACATCAGAGCTGAGTGGAGGTGACACCACATCACAGAGTTATGCCGCAAGCTTACCTGTTCTGAGTAAGGAAGTCCACCAGGGCTAGGGAGCTCCTCTCTGCCTGTCGCACGGCGAGGTGAAGAGCAGTCTCAAGTAGATCCTGATGGGGAAGAGACACAGATGCCTGCTTGCATGTGGAGAAGGGCGCCTGGCCGTATTACCATGGCTCCTGTCCTTGTTTAAGGGTCCAGGGCAGATTTAAATTTGCTTCGAGACACTGGTCCCAGTTTACGTTTCTGGTCCTCACTGAAATGCCTTTGATTTGACCACTGACAGAGATTCATGCCAGCAGGGACAGTGCCAGACGCTGAGCACCAGACTATGTGAGGCTGTGAACTCTTCCCTGGGGTTCAGGTCACACCCTGTATTCAGTGTTGCAGGAATGTCCCCATTACCCACTATTCCTCAAGGCGGGAGAAGCTACTGGAATATCCTAGGCAGATGACGAAGGAAGGAATGGAGAGACCAGCTGAAGATTGGAAGGGAAGGGAAGGGAAGAGAGGATGAGGAGAGGTATGGTGCCAGAATGACGAGGCCAGATAGACCCCCCCGATCAACAGCGATCAGAACCTCACCTGGCCCTCTGGGATGGGCGCCGGCTTGGCCAGGTCCTCGCCCTCAGCATACAGCTGCAGCAAGGCCAGGAGGTCTCGTGTCTTCATGGCATCAAACACGCGGTGCGGGCTGTCGTCCTCCTTCCGCTGGACGTAGCGCCGCTCCACGTACTTGGTCATGATGTACTCCTTCTTGGCACTCCTGGGGGGAGGGGTGTGAAGGTGATCACCTCCTGGCAGTGTTCATTTTCACAGCATATTCTGATTTACGTTTAGTCTTAATCTTGACAGAAATGCAATTTAGTTTCATTTGTTTTTCTTTTTAGTTTTAATCAACGATTACAGGATATTTAGTTGCCTAAATTTACAGTAAATGCAGTCAATGAAACGCATGCACAGACTGGTCTATCCATCTACTCCAGGATCCCCAAGGAATATTTATGCATGTTCTGACCACCCAAGCTCTCTCCCTTCCTTCCCCCATCTCCTGGGGTGGGCACCATCTGAGCTGGAGTCCTGGTTCAGTCCCATGGAGGGGTGACATTGTGGAATGCGTCTTACGAACTGTAACACTAGGGAGATGACCTTCAATCTGCCATCCTACACAGGCCGGCGAGGAGAACCGACTCTTTGATGGACTTTGGCCTTGACCACAGATTACACCATGCTTTCAGCAAGCAGATGAACCAGGAAAAAAGTTCAGCTCAGGTTCAGTTATAAATGTGTATTAGTTGCATAAAGGCCACTATCTGAAGACATGCGGTAAATCTAAAGCTGTTACTTTGACATGGCGTTTGACCATTCGTTCTTTAAGGACACAGACTTAACTGTTGTAGAGTTTGTATTTAGAAATGTTGCACTAATTCTAAAATGGCTTTATACGAACTATTTATCATTAACTAAAATTTAAATACATCCAAAATCTAGTCTCAAACAAAATACTTGCATATGATGCATCTTTATTCGTATTATAACAAAAAACAATAAACTGAAGTGTCTTCTCTCAAAAAATAAACAAGTATCAGACTAGTGAAAATCAACTGGACAGTGCTTATTTCAGCGCCTAGTTCAATCCATAACTGAACTTTTCAAATACATTAAATGAAAAATCAGCCACCTGTTTCTATTCATTTTATTGTGTTTCAGCTTGTGGTGGCTTTTCCCATCATTACAGCCTCACACGGCAATGTGCTGGTTCTTGTTTTCTTCTTCATCAAATGTGAAATTTGTCCTTATGTCAGAACATTGTTTCCTACCTAGTAAGGCACAAACTAGGCTTCTGTCCATCCAGAGATGACTGCGACGTGCAGTATTTTGATGGTTTTTCAAAAGCTACCCCTTTATGGCAGTATTGCAATAATAAACAGTAAACAGTAACAGTAAAATTTGCTGAGGTGAGAGAGTGTCTTCATAATAAGATTTGTCAAGTAGACAGAATGGGGGTGACAGGGGGTTTTCATGAGGAAACAAAATAAATACATCATCCAAGTTGCAAGGACAAACTATGGAAGCCCGTTTCCACCACCGGGGAAAAAAATAATACAAAATTTAAGTCGAAATTTCGAGATAATATCTCGAAATAACGAGATATTATCTCGAAATTTCGACTTAGTATCTCGAATTATCACTTTCTAGCTTTAATAACTTTTCACGGAAGTAAGGTG
>JAABNX020000030.1:19518162-19528833 GCA_015163995.2 Mormyrus lacerda
GGCCTACATTCTTTGATCCTCTGCCTACAAGGGCCCCTGACCCTATAGGGCCTCTGATGGAAACATGGAGGGGGGGGCGTTTGGCTGCCAAGGGCCCACACAACCCATAATCCGTCCATGCTTTAAATGCACCATGACCCCTGCTGTAACCTTAAAAAGGGGGGAGGGGGGGGGCTGATCCACCAAAATGAGAATGATTCATTGTAGCAAGTAGATTGCTGTAGAATTTCTTCAATAAAGAACAAGCAACAAATGGCTGATCATGCCATCCTGCACAGTGTCTTGATTAGACATGAACAGCCCCCAGAATCCAAAATCAAGGCAACAGCACAAGATTACAACCAGAAAGAATGAAAAATGTTACACTGGCAGACATACTGCCGCCAGCAGCTCCACGCAGCAGTGGGAGGCCCCCAGCCACGTAGAAATCAACAACATCAACCAGAACAGTGAACGAGCCACGTCAGCAGACACCCCCGACTTCCTACAATCCACGTAGTACATCACACTCTCATCCATTCCCACATTAATCTCATCTGCACAGACTATCCATTCGCACATGCACACACACAAGCAGTACAAAGAGCTATACATGAAACCCCATTTTTTAACACACAGAAAGCCACAAGCGAATAGACAAGCAAACAATCCACACAGATAAGATTCCAGATTCCCACAATTCCTAAATACAGATAATGAAATGAAACTGTGCTGAGATCCACCAGATCTTAAAGACCACTTCCATGATGATGCCTTGGAAGAAACAAAGGTCAGATTCCAGGATCTAACCGTAGAGAACATCTCCTTGACAACATTATACAAGACAGAAGTCGAGAAAGTAAACAACAGGTTACAGAATTGATGACAACCATACTAGATCTGGGAAATCAAACATCGCTATTTGGGTAAAACTGAAATAAGAAAATTGCAAAATCAGTAGCAAAATCCATGTACAAATATGTATGCAGGCTCCTATTAGTCATGTTACATACACTTCCACATTTTTGTTTTGCTTAATGGTCTTTGTCACTTTATGTAGAAAAATGGATCTGCCACCAGGGGCAGACTTCCACAATTTTTTTTCAGCTAGCCAGATTGCACAAAACTAGTCATCAATTTAGTGAAATAATGTGAGAATCTCAAAAAGAACACGACAATATAGTAAACTGAAAAATGCAGTCTGGAAACTGGATTTCATCTGATAAATGGACATATTCAACAACATTAATGGAGCCTAAACTGAAAGCAGCATATGACTGCATGATGTTGAAATTTTATGATCATAGGCTTATGTTAGCTGTCTAATGCAAATAAATAGATATTTCAATTTCATGCCATAATTTTGCATCCGCTGTTATATTCAGTGTAAGATACAGTACGCTATAATTGGCCACTAATTACTGTAGATTCATGTGGATGTTCCGATCAATCACAGCAATAAAATGAGCCTGTTGGCTGCCATTCCTGTGAGAAGCTAAATAAATACTAATCTCATTATTGTTTCCTTCATCACGTTCTTCATTTCAGACAGTATTAGATTAACGTCACAGGTTTCACACAATGGGCTTAGATTACTGCTTAATAATAGGCCAGGCCTATAATATAACTGTACAATATTCGAAAATCTTTGAATAGTACATTGCTTTTAAAAATGTGAATGCTTATTTAAAGGAATCTCCCAGCTTTACACTTTACAGGAAAGAATTTTACAAACACCTGCATCGAGAATCAGACACTACAAACCATCTCCTTACCTATAACACACAGAAGTCTAGAAGGTAAACAACAAGTTCTAGGATCGTACTACAGACAGACAATCTACTTGACAACATTGTACGGGACAGAAGTTTGGAGGGACAAAAAGAGTCCTAGAATCTCACAACAAAAGACAATCTCTTTGATGACGCTACGCTAGGGCTGCCACTAACAACTATTTTATTTTTTATATAGATTAATCTACCGACTATTTTATCTATTAATCGAATAATCTAAATGATTAATTTTCCTTCAGAAAATCAACTTGACCATTTTGACAACAATTAATTGTATGCTGTAGAAACTGGAAGAAAAAGTCGGACTATTTCTCAAAAGTGACGACGCACGTTCGCCTTGATTATTAACCAGCAACCAGTATAACTTCTTAAGATGTCCCCTGCCACATCAATAAACACCAGGCATTTAAAGGGACCGCACTCACCCAGCACACACCCTGTAACAAGCATAAGGCTCGATTTATAAAATGAGGAATGCATAACATTTTTTTGTAAATATGGTTTTCATTTTTATTTCAGATAACAAATTAATTTCTTTTACTTAGTGTTCGTTTTCATTTCAGTTTTAATTTATGATAACAATACTAGTCCCAACATGCCCAACGACTAAACACCTTAACATTTTCACAAACACATATTCAATGAAGATTCTAATGTAGCAGGCAGACAATTTTATGGCTTTAATAATGAGTGTATTTAGCAGCTACAAGAACAAAACATATTTAAAATTTCTCCATTCAAATGGCAATTTAATAAACATGAATAGACAGCACTTGATTTTGTCAACTCAGGCGGTCCATCGTCTCCAATAGCTCCTGTGCGTTTCCTCCTCAGGTGTTTCCGCATAGCGCTAGTGTCACTATGGTATGCCATCGCACTTTGCACAATGTAAAAAAAATCTTTTTGTTTTGTTATAATTTGAACTACTCATATAATTATATAGTGATATTAAAGGAAAACATTTGTTATAATTAATTGAAGCAATGAAACTTCCCAGTGCTTATTAAAGAAAAAAAAACGTCATTTTTATTCTGTGGAAAATGAAGATCAATCTGCTGGTCAGATTTAATAATAAATTATAAATAGGTTATCATAACTCATAACTTGAAAATTTCCAACCTCTTACTGTACATAAACAAGTTCTATAGAACGTCGTAACGGAATGGATTCGTAATGCAAATGTACGCAAGCTAATGCTAATTCCGCTAGTGTTTGACGTTAACAACCCAATGGCTATCACAGAGGTGTTAGCGAAAATTAGCACATGGATGTACGATATGTGAACCGTCACTCTCCAAACCCGACAACCAAGCGGATCCCTTCTGCCGAGGAAAACTTCAGCGAACTGGAGTCACAGTGTAGTTAGAGTCTCTTCACCGTACCAGTCGGGTACGGCCTGGTTCCTATATGCCAGTGGAAAAGTGCCATACGTTTATATTTCTATCTGTTGAAATTACTGTTACCCAGTGACATGGAACTTTGGTATTCTTTGGTTCACTCTTAAGTATGAAGTTTGGTGTATTTTGCATTTGTTGCAGGCATATTTATATTACTCCAAATCAGTTCATGAAAAAATGGAAAAGATACGTAACATACATTTCTCTAGCTGCATGTTCTAATGGTATAATGCACTATTACTAGCGTAATAGCGGCAACCATTAGGGAAATAGAATTAGAATGATTTTTTTTTTTAGAATTTGGTGATCAGTGGTCATTGTTGACACACCAAATGTGTCCTCTGCATTTAACCTATATGTGACGTTGTGACATAGCAGGGGGGCAGCTAATTCAGCACCCTGCAATTTTTCATTAAGCCACCACTGCCCACAACATATTATGCCCACAATATCGCAGATATATTCAGAGCCATATGCAGACACCCCACTGTGACTATGCAGAACTTCAAATAAACAAATACATACATATCTTGTGTACATATCTCTGAACATCTTTATTTATTTCTAAAACTTTGGTTGTGTATATAGACAACTGACCTTCCTGCTCTTGTTGTTCTACTTTTCTTTTGTATAAGAGCTCTGTAACACCTAAATTTCTCATTCGTGGGATAATAAAGGTTTATTCTATTCTATTCTATTCTATTCTATACAGAAAGAAC
The DNA here is from genome assembly GCA_015163995.2 of Mormyrus lacerda. Classification (NCBI taxonomy): domain Eukaryota; kingdom Metazoa; phylum Chordata; class Actinopteri; order Osteoglossiformes; family Mormyridae; genus Mormyrus; species Mormyrus lacerda. The sequence goes on from JAABNX020000030.1 coordinate 19,522,051, forward strand.
AAAACTTAAATATTTTGCTGACTCTCTCATTCTGGGACAGTAGAGATTGCTCACAAGCAGTCCATAGAATGTCTGTAGAAGAAATAGTAACGGGGTAGTGAAATGAAGTAGTACAAATTATGCACATTCATAAAATATGTTGTAAAGAGTGACGTCGCTGATATGTGTACAAATCGGCCGATGACGCAATCGAGAGTTTTAAGTTACCCCGCAAGTTAACCCTTACTGCAGCAGCAGGCGTTTTAATCAATAAAATACATTTACAAACGTTATTAAAAGGTGTGTTTGTTATTATAAAAAAACATTAAAATTTAGCTTGACGGTATAACTGACATATTTTATTATGGTTTAACCAATATGTTTTATTACATTTATAAAATACAATTAGCTTGACGGCGAAATGTTTATTGATTATTATCTAAAGAGAGATTTTTTTGAAAGATGCTTTTTCGTTTTCCTCCTGACAGGAGATGTACAGCTTTCTTTTTTATTGTATTTATCTTGTTTGTTTTAAAAACGTAAACTTAAGACATACTTCCATTAAAATGTTTCAAAATGTTAAAAAGTCTCAACCACAATAAAGCGTTTGTTTAACCAAACAACCCTTCTGTTTTCATTCCTCTAAGAGTCATTGTAACTGACAGTAGTAGCAGTAATAATAATAAAATAATAATAATAATAATAAACAATTTGTAAAATATTGTACACTGTGATACCACAAAACATGATATTTTCTGAGACGACTATCATGCCAATGAAAATCTCATTCCATTGCAACCTTACACCATACAGGAAAGAAATCTAGAATGGCTTCAATGAATATGACATGGAGCTACAATAAATGTTTAAAGTAGATGCTGGCGTCAATGACAACATTCCGCGAGGGCTAGGATGAAGCATGAGGCATTCTAGAATAGTCCAATGGGATTACAGTGCTGCTTGATTTGACCATATGAACAACAGGGGTATCAGCACAGGACTATGGAAATTGTGTCTGGCGGTATCGGTAGACACTGAGATCCTGCTTATGACTTCAAACTGCATGGGCTGCAGGGCAAGGTGTGGAGGGACATTGATCAAATTTGACTCTAAAGCTTTTAAACTTTCTCATTTGAATGGAAAGTCCCTGTGATTTTCAGTTGCCATAATGGACAAAGCAGAATATATATATATATATATAAAAACATTGAATCGTGCCCAGTGCTGCCTGTGAGGCACAGCAGGCATATTAAGGAATAATACACGTTTCGGTGCGTATCTGGGATGCGGCACAAAAAGGGCAAAGGAATACCAGATGTCTCTCAAATGACATTTAAACTCCAGCGCAAACACCCCCATTCAGACGGAAACCAATAAAGTGGGCAAATAAGCAACAGGTGCGTTCTTGTCTGCAACCAGGATTTTTAATCCTAGTGCAAACAGCTGATTGATAATTTAACTAGTGAACAATGTCGCAGCTATATTGAACTGAACTGTCATGTCACTGAACTGCTTTTTAAACTTGTCAAGTTCGTGATTCGCTTGTTTTCCCCAAAGTGAAAATAACATCTTTGTCACCAAGTTAATACATGCCAAACCCTTACTGTAAACGGTCTCAAAATAAAGAGAATTTCAGTCTCCAGTGCAACAAAAAAAAATCTCAGCAGTCCTCCCTTCTTCCAGGGCTACAAACGCATGGTATCAATTTACTGGAACGGGTCTGTAATTCGATAAGACCTCAAAAATGAGTGAAGGGTTCAGTCCTCCACCCATTGCTTTTTACTAAACTGACTATGATCACCGCTTTAGTGTCTGTTTAAATATTAAACAGCAGACGAATTTACGACTGATTGAACTTCTCCCGAAGTGTCTACTAAGTTAACTTCCCATGAAATACACACCTCATGCATTTTGTTAAACACCTTCAAGATCCTTGGCGTCCCCGTCGACAACTGATCGTCCCCAGACAGGTAAACAAGCCTCAGGTCTCACCCACCTCCTCCAACGTGTTCACTGTGCTCCGGCAGTCGCTCATCTTCCTCTGGAAGCTGGACGTGCCCGGTGAGGTCGTGTCCTCATTCGCTAGCGAGACGAACTCCGAAATACTGATCCGTTCTGGCATTTTGTTTCTGACCCGAAGAAACGACCAAGAGAAAGGGGGCAGCTCGAGCTGCAAACTCGCGCCGTCTGAGCGTAACCCGCGTCCCGCGAGCGAACCCGGAGCGAGCGAGCGAGCGCGCGCAAGCCGACTGCGCTCCTTTCGCTACCGCACGGGGGAGCAGCGCCGTCGTCACGTGAGTGCACAGCGTGCGGTGGGGCTTCCCGTACGCGCCCAGGGCACCTGACCGTCCGCTCCTCATCACGGGCATTCGAACATCGCATTAAGTCAGTCTGGTAATGGTGACCGAGTTTAGAAGTTTGACATTTCTCTGTCTGCAGCACTGAACCGATACAGTCAAGATACCAGCTCATTATTCAGCGTCTACTACTGAACTCAAATCTAAGGATATTTTTATACAGTATTTGATTTGTAGTTGACAGAGTAAACCTCTCGAAGTCTGAATAAGTTTATTTGTATTTCTTGCATTCAAGATTAAGCAGTGTTATCTTTACCCAAAATTACACTGACCTAAGCTTTAGAGAAGCTGACTTCTACAAATAGCGAATCATGGATGGAGACTGCTAGCGGTGCTGCTGTGGGGCTCTTGAGTCCTCACTGTAAAACCCTGAACAGTTTCATTCAGACTCAATGGCAGCACCCACTGCTGCCTTGATGCCCACTGCCATCCCACGGTTCCTGTGTGGTCCTCAACTTCAGTTACAGTTGCATGATGGTAGTAACCAAGGTAACAGGCTGGTAAAAGCAAGGCTGCTGTATTTGTTAAGCAGGAAAAGTTCAGATGTTCTCCAAAGCTACAGCCCCTACTTGATCACACATATCACACATTGACTTTCAACATGTGGAGCCAGACCGTGCAGGAGACTGTGGTTATGTTGGATCCTGGGCCTGTAGGAGACCTACTATGTCTGACAAGGTTCTACAGACTGACAAAGGTCTGTCGTTGTCATCATTGTTTCTGGCCAATCAGAAAACCAAACAGCGAAACCGGCGGCTTCATTGAAGCCAGGTGTGAATGACAAAACACTTGGGGGGGGGGGGGGGGGATCTTAAAAGTTAGTTTTGTCATCTATAGCACCATTAAGAGGTGGGAGGCCAGTAGTAAATATGCAGTTATTGACGACACAATTAGCACACAGCGCTGCAACCAAACCGACCCTTTCTTTGTTTGCCATGTATTGCATTGGCCCCCTTTATTGTTTGCTTGGCCCTTAGTGGCCCTCAGTGTAAACCACAGGCTGACTGCAGGGCAGCCGTGACAAAGAGGCCTTTATGCTCATCGGCTCGCCCTCCCCGAAATCCGCCCATTGTGCTGCGGCCAGAACAAGCCCACAGCCTCACGGGGAGGGGGCGCCTGAGAAAGGGGGCCATTCAGAAAACATTTGCAGAGTTCATTGTCCCACTGTGCTTACCCAAAATCTCACAATCCACCCCCCTCCCCAGGGCAGTTTCAAATTTAAATTCAAAAGTTCTTTATTAACATAAGCATTCAATCACAAAAAAAACTACTTTTTGGCATCAAACATGAAACAAGGGGTCTTTTCTGTTTTCAAGCACTTTCTCCTCATTTTACACATTTTGCCATCACCTGACCAATCAGCTCAGAGGAGGCTCTAGGTGCAGTTTTGACAGGCACATAAGGCTTTTGCTGACCGGTCATTTGTTTCTTGGGGGGGGGGGGGGTCTTTCAGGAAGCCTCACTACAGAGGAGCCCCAGGGCCAGAGATGGCAGAGGAAATTACAGATCTGCCCAGATACCATATACCCCGTAATATCCAACTCCTCCCGCTTTTACCCCTGTATCTGTGACACAGGATTGAAGTCTTGTTTACACCTCCGCCCAACACAAGTGATTCACCACTGCCTCTCAGGAGATGACAAAACATGTTTTTGTTGTTTGCAGAAGCACCTGAGATGCAGCTTATTTACTCGCTGCCTTCCCGTCATGCCGTCTGACATCACGGCACGCGCTTGTTTTGGATGGGCTCTAATGGTGCACGTCTTGTGAACGTGTTTTTGCGAACTGTTTGGAAATCAGAGAGGAGCCCGGCACTGTGGTCTGCCCCTCCCCCAACCCCGTGCCCTGCACATCCACTGGGCTCTACCACTGGATTCTGTCCAGAACCTTAAATGGATCCTAGTTGTTTTGAAAGCCAGCAACACGATCCTTTGGCTGAACAAACTGCAAATAAAGTGAGGCAGGTAAGCCTGTGTGTGGCCGCTGAAGGCTTGCTCCGAAATGGCAGGAGGCCCCTCAGCTATGTGGCGCACGGCCTTTGCCCCCCCCCCACTCCTCCATTCCTTTGTCTTTATCACCCCCCTAGTGAGGGAAAGCAGAGGCCCGAGCGGCCGACAGGCTGGGGCTTGCCGGCGTGCCGAGTCACGCCCAGCCTACACAGGCCGGGCTTCAGTGGCAGAGACACGGTTCAAGATAAGCGGAAACGACGTTAAACTGCAGGCTAGGAGCCCTGAAAGGACGCGGTGAGAAAGTCTGCTCATATCGAATGCTGCAGAACACACACAAGCTGCACATAGCATCAACCTAACATGCTCACAGTGGTCTGTGCATGCAGGTATCCACGGCAACTGCTTCGTGCTCCCACCATGCTTCCCTTCTTGCTTGGATGAGTTGAGAGCCCTTCTGATGTGCCCCCCCCCCCTGCGCGGGATCCAGCTTCACTGGAGCGATGTGGCTTTGCAGCATATGAACACTGCCACCCAAGTTCAGGGGCTTCTCCGCAGGGCTGCACGTCCTACAGTGAGCTAATGAATAAATGGATAAATGTGTCACTATGACCAGGGATGGACATAAGTACACATTCTCAGTACAAACGTTAAAATGCCCAGTAACATCTTAACAGTGAAGCACAGACATATTTGTGCTGCTATGATAAGAAATTACCACACATTTCCACCTTTATACCACAAATACCAGTTTTGTCAATCCTTGAATATAATATAATGCGAAACTTATGTGAGCCTTATCAGTATGAATCCCAAATCGATCTTTTAAAGGTTTATTCATGTCGAACAGCCATTTGTTCTGCTTGTTTACACTCTGTATGCAGAAAACAGACACAGAAGACCAGCAGAGTACTGGGTAGACCTGCAGATGGTCTGTGGATTACTCCAATTCAAAGGCTACAACGTCACTCCAAAATAATCATCTTCAGATCCCCAAAGAGTAAGTGCTGCGTTTCCAGATACAATCACTCATTAAAACTCTAGCAGTAAAAGAATGACAATTTTAGACATTCTAACACTTCATAAATAATTCTGTACAAAATATCACAAAATAATGCTTATTACAAAAAAACTACAATAGTTGCCCCCCCCCCCCCCCCACTACATTTACCATCTGAACTAACACCACACGCAGTCACACAAATAAGCCTGCAAGTTTGCTCAGCGTGGAGCCACAGCACTCCAGTGAGAAACGCAGCGAGGCTTCAACCAACAGGAAGTGAGCGGCGTTTGGGCCGCGGGGCTCGCAGGGGCTGCACACAAAGACCCCAGTGTTCTTCAGCGCAGTTACCGAGGCGACGGGCTGCACGGCACGGCTCTGACCTCATCGGCCATATTAATACCTCACAGTGCCTGGATCTAACCTAAAGCCTGGGTACAAGCTAAAAGGATTTATTAATTATTATCGATAATACAAACATTTATTTTCATGGCTGCCATAGTGACACTAGTCTTAAAACACTCCCAGTGTCAACTGCTTTGGGGGGGGTCATCAAATGTTACTAAACATCAAATGTGAATATCGTCAGGCAGGTGGACACTGCGTCACATGCAGTCAAGACACTCGAAGGCTCAGACACACACAAGCACGCACGCAGACACACACATACACACAAAATATATCTACAATGGGCAAGCAACTCACTAAAAAAAAAAAACACTTCTAAACTCCCATTCCCACCAAAACCACAACAAACTTAAAACCACTTCAAACTGAAAACAGCATAGCTGCCACTTGGGGGTGAAGAAGCCTGTGGGACAGCCACAAGCCCCTCATGACTCCTGGACCAAGGACACCCACCCGGAATGTTCCACAGGAGCTCAGTCCCACTGGAGACCCCCCAGTCAGTTAACAACTCATTTCTGTCCAATAACCAAATACCTATAATGTAAAGTGATCTTTCCTTTTCACACAAACTGGTATTTCACTGAGTGAATATTCTAACTCCTTAACTAATAAGGATCATCAAGTTACACTTCACTAAATTATTCATATTTAAAAATCACAAGGAAACTTACGACGCAATAACTTACAGACCTTTACATATTCCCTAAACATTGCTATCAGGCATTCCCAGCACAAAATTGGTTTTAAAATATTCTAGTTATTTTATACAAATTCGTTAAATTATAGCTATTAAATTTAGTCAAGTCACATTAAAAAATCAACAGAAACCAGCGAGGATTGTGGTCTGCACCCTGAGCTGAGTCTGAAGGTGGCGCTGTGAGGTAGAACGCGCCAGGTGGGCATAAGCGCACGACCCAAACCAGAAACATGACGCGTTATTCTGACAGCCAAGCATAACTGCGGTCAGACTGTCAGCTCTGTGCTGCCACGTCTCCCTCTAGTGGGGGAGGCAAGTACAGACATTGGCTTTGGCAAGATACCAATTCCTGAGTGTTTGGTCTCGGCGGGGGGGGGGGGGGGGGGGGGGGGGGGG
>JAABNX020000030.1:19537398-19554298 GCA_015163995.2 Mormyrus lacerda
TAGGTACAAAATCAAACCTTCAACTGCACCTCATCGTGAATGACAACAGACCTTATCTTAATAGTTCATTGATTTTCAGTGCTGACGTCAGCATTTTGACCGGCATCCCATCAAAGGTCCTTTCCTGCTTTGTGCCTTATGCTGTGTGGGATGGACTCCAGCTGGCCGCCCTCAGCCCCTGGTTACCCTGTAAATAAATGCAAAATGTATATTGCCTGTTTAAAATTGTTTTCCGGAGCATCTAAAACCGATGCATTACTATCAGTTATATTACTGTTTTTTTTTTGATCACTTAGCCATGTGTCAAATAGCAAGCTGAATTTCATGGGAATTTTCTTATAGTGAAGGTAAAATCTTTATTTATTTACGATGGCCATTTGTAACCAGGGATATGCCGCACTTTGTCGCCTTTTTATCTGACAATATGGAAATTATTTTTGTCATTGTTTACTGGTGCTTCGTAAAGTGACCACTAGGCGGTGCACTGGTAAAGCAAATGGATGTGACACATCTATTACAGACGTGAAACTAATTTGATTTGACCATTTTACCCATTTTAGATTATATATTTTAAAGGAGGAATTGCCTACATTTTAAGGGCCCAACAGTGATGTCGACATTTATTCTGTTAACTGGGTTACAATAAAATTATTATTTAAAATTTTTTACAAATAACCCAATTATATTTGTATAAATGCACAAAACAATATGGGTGTGCCATTTGTCCGTCCATTCATCCATCCATTACCCTCGTTAGAAACTAAGGGAATCCCTCATTTAAGAGTAACATTAAGTGTTTGACGCATGATTAACATTTCTGCAAACAAAAAAAAATGACAAGATGGCGCAATAGGTAGTTAAACGTGCTGAAAGTAAAACAATTTTCCTTGGCCATCTGTGCATTTTGTCGAGAGTAGAAAGACGTGAATAATGTACTAAATGTAAACCGATATGAGCCTATTTCATCAAACTGGACTGCTGTACTGGGGTGAAGCGCGTTGGTCAGCATCACGTTTATGAGGCGCTATTCAGGATTTATGAGCAGAAATCAAGTGAAAGCAAGAGCTTACCAAAGAAAATCAGTTACCCTAAATAAATCAGTTACCCTAAATGGGAGCCCGAAAAGAGCCGAAGCTGAAACACCGTTGAACTGCAGTGGTTACAGGTGGTGACTGTGTGCTTGATAAAAGTCACCCAAAAATTCTCAAAAAACTGCCTATGTGTGGTATATTTAAATATTTTTGTCCAGACACGGACATTTTAAAATGGTAGCTATCTTGGCGCCAGGGGTAGCTAGGAGCAGGGAATGCAGGCCAGAGCGGCCCAGTAGATTATGTGTAGCTGATCGTGTGGGAGAGATTTGAAGGGGGGGGGGGGCAGACTGGCCGGCGCCAGCCGACACCTGCATCAGGGAGAGAAACCCCTGCTGAATGGCACAGGTGGGCTGTGCAGCCACGATCCCCAAAGCAACGCGAAGGAGACCTAGGAGATTCTGTATGGCTCCTTCCCAGCTTGGCAATGCTGCCATAGCGCACAAATTAAACAGGATGCAGTTATACTCTTTATTCAGCTTTCACTGGAATGTGCTTCAAATTCCTGAGCTATACCTGAAGAGCGTTCTCAATCAATGTATGGATTTATTTTTACCAGCCAACACATTTGTTTTTTTCAGTGGATTCAGCAGAGGTGTGTAGAGACTGCCGTAGCATCATGGTAATCTTGCAGGAATATTGTGTTATCTTGACGAATTCTTCTAGCCTTACTGCTAGTATGGAAGAGGAGTAATCAGAAGTTTACTGAGCGAAATCCCCACAGCATGAGCAGCCAAATTGTGTCCCTGCTATGATTTTTTTGGCCTTTCCACTAGAATCTTAGAATATCTTCACTGTTATTGTACATGCGTGATGAAAGCCTGCTTTGCTCAGCTGTGGTGCCCAGAGTAAATCCACGGAGTGGGTCACATCAAATCCTCTCTTCTGCAGTCACAGACTTGTAGAGATGAAGCTGAGTGTTTGGAGAAGATTGGGCAACAGGAAAAACAGAGCTGCCAGCTCAATGAGAAGCCTGTAGCCATGAGAGAAGGTGACCTTTGGGAGCACATGGGTGAGTCACATGGACAGGTCACATGAGCAGGCACACTGGGAGCGGCCCCGCCGAGGAAGGTGGATTTTGTTTAGTGTACATTCAAACATGACGCTTCCCTGGTGAAAAGGAATCAAACACTGGGAATTGCCTCTGTCCCTGCTACTGAGGTTGCGTTTAGGAGACTCGGTGACAGCCAAGTGTCAAACAAACTGCAGAACTGGCTTTTGAGGGGGGAAGAAGGCATAGATGAAGACAGGAGGGATGAGGCCAAGAAGGTGTGAGAAAACAGCAGCAGGCCAGAGGGCAGATGCTTTCGGCTGTACGCCCCCAGTGTGCAAACTGAGCTGCTCTCATAAACACGCCTCACCGCCTGCCGGTATAAATAGAGACACTGGAGAGCAGCTATCAATTCGCCCCTTCTGGGTACTCAAGCAGAAAAACCACTTCAGAGGGAAAAAAAAAAAAAAAATTCAGGAAAACTTCACTTGACTGCAGACGCAGCCTCAGCAGCCGCGCTCTGATTCCCCGTGACCTGTGAGAAGCTTGTCACTTGAAGGCACTTGTGTGCACTGCTGTGAAAGAACAGGTGTGAGAATGAGTAAGTGACCCATGCGGATTTTGACGGCATCGCGCTTAGCGTCATGCCACAGCCACACCGATGGCGTGAGTCTTAACCTCAGTACATAAAAAGCCACGTGACTAACACCTGCCTCTCAGCCATTTCTGGGAACGCTCTATATAGCACATGAGTAATATTAAAAGTTACCTGTGGCTTTGTGCTCAGACAGCTGGTTGCCCACCCTGACGGGGGCACTCCCATGCAGGTGCAGGGCCCTTACAAAGCTGCTTGGTCTGGATGAAAACCTACACAGCAGTAGCGAAGTGCAAGGGGATTATGGGTTTGTCCAGCGAGCACTGGCATCCAAGAGCATTCAAGCATTAGCGAACCCCCCCCCCCCATGCTGCTTCAGTCTGATCAGCGACTTGTAAACAGGTCTGCAGACCAAGGAGCAGACTGCACGCAGAGCAATCCTCACACCACCCTGCCGTAGCAGACAGGGGGATCCCGCTTGAAATCGGTGTAAAACAAGGCTGCACTTGTACCCTTGAACAGGATAGTAATTTTCTTTGTTTGACAGACTTTCTCCAGTTGCAGGCATATTTAAAATCCATTGAAATCTACATTAAAACGTCATTTTTATGAGCCGTTATGTACTTTATTCAGCCGAGTGTGCAAGGGCAGCAGTACATCTGAGGTACATCCCCATCTGCACAAACTCAGTTCAAGATGGCGATAGCCAACATCTCAGATTCGTTTCATCTCCAACACAGCTGCCCTGTTTCTGGCTCCATTCAGCAGTAAAGTACTTCACTCTCCTGTCAAAAGCTTAAGTCACAGAGCTGGGAGTCCCGGGGCCAGGGGCCCCATCCACTCGGTCGGCCGTTCCGCCCTCATGAGCCCCACGACTACAGCAGTTGGCACACAGCATGTACATAGTAGGTTTATTTCAGCATGTAGAAAAGGTACATATAAAAACACATTTATAAAAGTTTATAAAACTCGGTAACGTTGTTCGTAGAAATCCACAATCCCTACAAACATTCACAAATTGACTCTATAATAGAGTTCTACTCCCCCCCCCCCCTCCAGTCTGTACAAAACCCACTGTTAGCTAGATACATCCCAAACATTTCTCAAGAGCTTTAGGAAACCCACCGTAATGGAAAAGGGGAGCGAAAGGAAGAGTACGGAGAGATTTTGGTATAAAATGTCCAAATCATTTGGGTTCAAATTCAAGGAAAGTTGACTGCAAGAATGGAGACGCTGTCCTCAAGTCTTTGTACTTTGGTGTGTTTAAGCCTCTTGCAGCCTGGAAATGAATGAGCGTCGAGGACCTGAGGTTAATCTTCTGTCATGACATCCCTCTTTCCCCCCCACCCCCCAGTCCTTGAAAATAACTACCCCACCCCTCCTTCCCGTTTTCTTGCCCAAAGTGAAGTGGGCCCATGTGTTTCCCGCACCTGCAAAGTGAATAGGAGAGAAAGGGGGGGGGGGAGAAAAAGAAAAAAAAAAAATCAGTTGCTTGCCTTTCTGTCCCTACAGGCGGCTCCAGCGGCGGCTCCGCAGACTGACTGGCGCCTGGGGGAACTTTGCTTCATCTCCAGCTGATAGCGATAAAGCGCCCAGCGCACATTAAATGCGTGCTAATTGGCAGCTACCGGAGCATGCGGTCGCGGTGAGGGTGGGTAGGAGCATTTACAAACCGGTCCAAAAGGAAATTAAACTCAGCACACGCCGGTAGGTCGGATGGAGTTAAGGATAAATACAGCTCCGGTTCTGGATATTCTTAGCGTTATTAGTCTTCACCTGGGTCAGTTGTCACTTTGTCCACATCTGCACCATTTTTAAACTTGTGAAAGGGTAACGATTTTAACGTCAGTACCCACCGTGTCAGCCACCTGCTAGTGGCACAATCCACCATCTTCTTTAGCAAAACTGCACGTTATGTCCGAAGCCTAGAATAAAAAGGAGACATCTGTAGAAAAAAGCGCGAGATACGGTGGAGCACCTGGGGCGTCCCACAGTACTCTCACTATGTGCCCCCCCTCGCCGAAATCAGACTCGAAATGTGAATCTAACAGAATGTTTGTCATTGCACATGTACAACGAAACTCCGTGTGGCGTCTCAACCAGTACTGCGCAGTATAAAAATACATAATTATATTCCCCCACGATATAGATATGCTGCATAGTGAACCAGCCCAATCATACATATATATTTTTTTTAATTTCACACGCAATTTGGGCGAGTCAGCAGATTATGGAATAACGTGGTTCCCTACAAGCGCCCGAATCTCAGGCTTTTACCAGCCACTGTCAATGAGAGTAGGTAGGCTTACCTTGAGTGACAGCAGCACGCCGGGCGCCGGGCTGACTGCCGCCTCGCCCTCCAGGGCAATCTGCAGGTCGAAGATGTAGTCGATGACATGCTGCAGGATCTCCACCTGGCTGACGCTCCTGTTCTGCGGGATGCTGGGTACCAACGCCTTCAGCTTCGAGTAGCAGTCGTTCATGTCGCACAGCGCGCCCAAAGGCTCCTCCACGGTAGCCTTGGTCCGGGAGATGCCCAGGCTCTGATCGGAGATACAGCACACCGCCTCGTAGCAGCTCCGGACGGACCGCATCGGACTGACAGCCTTCATCTTTATTCCGGAAACTAGGAGCGCGGCTGCTACGTGGGTCAGGCGGTTTGAAACTTTGGTGAAAGTGAAAGCTACAAATGTGTGATGTCTGTCTAATAATAGAATCGCTCTGACTACTTATAGTCTATTATCTATCCTTCCTCACAACAGCTACATTTAGAAGACTGAACAACCCAAATGATGCCGAGGTGTTATATTTAAGCACGTTTCCCCGCCCCTCCTGCTAATAAACAAACCCTCATGCACCAACCAACCAATAGAGGGGCACTCTCACAAGGACAGCTTCGAGTCACTGAAAACGCTTCTCTATGATTGGTTGTAATTAGATGTCAATCACGGGCGTAATTCGAAGAATGAGGAAGTAATACCAGAGAAAGTCCTCTGCTCGGTGAGGAGTTAAGTAACATAATTTCGAGCAGGAAAATTGTAAGAGAGAATAAATTGGAGGATAGATTTTTGATTATCTGTTATTCAGTTCATTAATTAAAAATTAAAACGTGCTTATGATCCATGCTTTGTAGAGATTGACGAACGGTAATTTTGTTTTACAGAAGCATGTAATTTAAGCAAAATACCCAGTTCACCAGCCTTTCTCTTTTGACCAGTAGACACCCTGACGTCAAAAATAACTATAATCCTCCCTCTTCTCCCCACTGTTGTCAACCACTAAGAACTGTACAAAAATAGTAATTGTGCTCCAAACCAACCAGACCATTTTCTGGTAAACTGGGTAAATTTTACTTATAAGTATTAAAAACTCGGTCAATTATTTTTGTATTCCTTTTGATAATGTCATGAAGACACGTATAGTCATACCTTCACTTGCAGTTTGTAGCCGTTAACTGCTATCGTTTACACTGACATTCCCATTGCGGACTGTAATTTCTAAATTCCTCCCTCTCAAATGGCTTTTCCAGGTACCCTGTCGGGGCGATAACAACGGTAACTTTTTTCCTCAATAAAATGACAAACAGCTTAAACGCAGGATCGTGCGCTTTGATTTTTATATGCTGCTAAATTTTCTCAGTTTATCTCGGGGGGACCCATACACTGTGGTGGTTGGAAAAACTTTTGCATCGATTTCCAGGCAGCAGTGACTATCTCCGCGTTACACAATAAGCTCTTTCGCCCGTTTATAGTCAACATCTGCAGTCGCGTGGCGTGTCCGGCGGGCCAGGAACCCGTGACTTTGCCCCGATCCACTGTTAAGCAGGTCGCTTATACTGCAACTATTCCTATCTTGCACCTTGAAAATACCAATTAAAATTAAACCAGAATATCAAAAAAAAAAAAATTGAGAGTGGGTTTCCCGATATGCTATTTTCAGGTTTTGAAATTACTCATTGCTGAGTTTTATGAAATGCATTTTTAGTCAACATCAAAGCGCGTCCCTCTGTTCCTATTTGGTCTTATTTTCCCCTTTCTCACAATCCTGTTTTTGTGGAGGAATGCGCCCCACCGCCAGCTGTGCGTCCTATTCCTTCCCAGCTGTGTTGATCTAACGCGCCAGTCCCAGACAGCCTGGCGCCAGGCTCCCGACGTCATCCATTCAGCCGTTCCAGCGCGTCCCTTTGGCAAGCGGCCCGCATTGACCAGCCAGGACCTCCGCCCCGCCGGGCCCGTCACTCCGGACCCTGAGCCCGCCCCAGTGGACATTAAATGCAGTAAGGGTCGCTCCTGTCAATCAACGCCGGGACTCCCACCCCCCCAAATCCAGGGGCGCACAGATGTGGACGCCAGCATTTGCTTCGCTCTCTGTTTTACGCTGCTGGTGATTGTTTTACAGCTGGCTGTTATATTCAGCGCGAAAGCGGGATTCATGCAATCATATTAGCTAAAAAGCAGGATTTGTCTCACACTTGAGCGTAATAAAAAGTGGGAACGCACGACGAAATGTACGGCCTCTTTTGTTTGGTCTCTGCCTTCAGATATGATAAGGAGGAAGATTTCTCTCTGATCGTACTGGGTTACATTGCCCAGTTATCGCTGGCGATAGCGCAGCCATGGTCTAATCGTCGGCGCCTTCTGGTTCAGTACATGCGGACCGCTAGGAACCGGGAGATGGGAGACATGCTACTGATTAGGGGTACACGATGTGTGCACAAACCGGCAGAAGCACAGCTAAACACCATCCTGAAATTACCAGCGGTTCACTAAAATAAATGAGCTTCTAATAAATAATAGAATGGGCTTGTCTTGCACAATGCACAGTGGCTGGCCACTCCGCGGTGCTGTGGCTGCGGCGGGGATCAGGTGCCCTGCAGTCGGAAAGAGCGCAGCACAATCGCGGCTCTTTTCCAGGGGATGGGAGAGTTTCGAGACTGGCGTCAGGGAGTCTGCCTCCGTCCCCATCCCTCCCTCCCTCCACCCACCCCCGGCTCTGTGTGCAGCTGTACGCAGACAATCAAGCCATCAACAATCGCCATGCATAATTAGCATCCCCTCACCCCAGCCCCCGCCCTCAATCCCCCCACTCCAGAGAAAGGCTTTCAAGGCGCTTTTCCTCAATCCGTCGTCAACAAAGCCTCTCTATTTCTTGACTGGTAACAACAGATGAAAGTGTGGAATAACGAGGTGTCTTCGCTCAGGGACGCACACACCGGCGCGGCTCTGAAAGGGAGCCGACGCACACACACATTCACATTCACAGAAGTCCCGCAGATTTGTGGGAAAGGCACCGATACTCTGAATAAGCGCATTGCCGGGGCCCTTTATGGGGCTTTTCAGGGTTTTATTTTCTTCCTTCAGATTCCCATGCTATTCCTCGTTATCTCCCCGCTTCATTTCCCGTTTTAGAACGTTAAAAACAGACATTTCTTAACTATCTTAAAAGTGGCTTTTGTTGTAATTTCCTGGGAGCTCATATTCCTTATAAAATAAGGAGAATGATATTTCTACATAACACATAACATACAGAAAAACGATAAATATACGCTGTTATTAAGATTAGCCATAACGCAACTGAACTAAATGAGCTTTGTACGTTTATCTATTGTGTGATTCAGACAGGAGGTGGTCTGGGGTTTAAGTTATTTGTTAGTAATTATTTTTAATTAAACGCACCATTACCGCAGAGTGCATGGCATTTTTTTTAAAATTTTTTTTTACAAATAGATGAGTTAAGAAATGTTTTGTAGCAGGTCATATATCAGGGTAATTTCTTAGTGAAAGACATATTAACAAGGACATCTACCTGCAAGTCACTAATTTACACTCAATTCAATCACCATTCAGTCATTGTCAAGTTCTGTAGTCAGTGCAGATTTACATGAAGATTAGAATCAAAAGAGTTTGGATCTTAAAACTTCTTAATCAGCACATGGCAGTTTAATTATGCTGCGCTATTATCATGGGAGGCTCTCGTGGTCCTTGGCTAATCATGATGAAGCTCCACAGCTATGTGCATGGCTTGCCTGAACTACCCTGTGGGTTTGAGAGCTAGGAGTGTGGGCCGGGAAGATCACAAAAGAGCAGCTTGATGGTAACAAAATGGGAGGAACAGTGGAATGTCTGTGAGACACAGGTCGGCGTGACGCACTGCACAGCCGTTCGACACCATGGGAGAGGTTCTCATGCCTTCCTGGGGATCCGGGCCTGGAGCGTGGTCACAGTCAGGAGTGCTGGGAGTAGGGGTGTTTCCGGGGGGGTTAGGAAGCAGTTGGAGTGCTGGGAACCCAATAGGGGGCGCTGGAGAGGCCATGACAACAAGCCAATTGTTCCCAGTCTCTTTGTGATCAGCGGGCCAATTCAGAAATGGCACTGAGTGCCCTCCCCTCCCCACATTTTGGCCAAGAACAATCTGCCTTATGTGGACCAGAGCGCCACCTGCTGACACACACAGCACCCTCCCCACACCGCTGCTCCTGGGAGGTGGTCTGATGTGGGGTTTAGTGAATTTAATCGGTGCCAGTGTAACTGACTGCTTGGCGAACGCCCCTCAAGCACCAAATCTGACAGTTTTCCTGTGAATCTCCCAGGATTTCACTGGAATGGCAGACATGAGACTCGAATATTTAGCCGTCAGCCCAAGAGGCATTCTTACAGCTTCACATTTGTCAGCGTATACCAGAACTGTACGCTGCCCCACTGAGCCCGTCAGAGAGTCACGAGAGCAGCTCTATGAGCCGTGGGCCAGTAGTGCGGCTATAAACCGCCCTGCCGAGCCCACCGGAATGTGACGAGAGCAGCACTGTGAGCCACGGGCCGGTACCGGAGCTGTACGCTGCCCCGCTGAGCCCACTGGAGCATCACAAGAGTAGGGCCGTGAGCCACGGTACCGGAGCTGTATGTTAGCCTGCTGAGCCCGCCGGAGTGTCGCATCAGAGGGGCAAGGAGGTGGTGAAAAAACAGCAGAAAACGTGACAAATAAGCCTAAGAATGGAGCTAGCAGATGGAGAGGGGGAGAATCAAAATCCAAATAAGATCAAACAAAACAAAACCCCCCCAATGTGCAAATTGAGCAATGTGGCTGTGTGGCTGTTTCAGGGTCAGCATACTTTCATCATCCCTCCCAGGAAATCACCAAAAACACAACAATAGAGCTAAACATGGTCACAGATTCAGCAGAGTGCCCCCCGAGCGTGACATCTCTGTGTTTAGGGCCTTAACGGGGAGAGTTTCTGTTTCTAAGGGCAGCATTCAAGGCTTTAACAGGGAGAGTTCCTGTTTTCAGACAGGCGGAGAGAGAGAAGAAGAAAAGGACCAGGTGATAAGGGAGGACGACAGACGGCAGGGGGCGTGAGGCTTTCAGTTGGCCAGTTTGGGGGGTGCCTTGCCCACCCCAGTGGGTATGTCTGCACCTGTGTGTGTGGTTAAGCGCACCAGCGAGACAGAGAAATCCTTTTTGGGTCAGGGGTCCCTGGGAAATGTGAACAGGCTTCCAAAGAGCCCCCCCCCCCATATATTCTGCTGATTAACAGATATGGGGTAGAAATCCCCCCACCGCAGACATAAGGGACCCCCCCAGCCTTATCTCCTCACTGCCTGCCCACTGAAGCATACAAGCGCTCCCAGAGGAAGGTGCGTGGTGGAACCCCCCCGGCCCACTGATCTGGGTCACTGTCTGCTGAGAGACACGGGTGTGTGAGGCGCCGGTGCCGTCTGCTAATCGACCCGATTAGGTGGTCCTGCACAGCCGGATGAGATAATGAAGCCAGGTCCCTGAGGTCGCTCCTGAGGTCGCTCTCACACTCATGGGCCATGGGTGCTGGGCTGCCCTGCCTGGGGGGAGCGGCGCGGCGAGGGGGGGCAGATAAGGATACAGTTACTCTCTAAAAAGAAGCGAAGTTCCAGGCTACAGAGAGATAAAGCTAGAAGACGGTGATGAAACAGCCCCCCTCTCCATGGGATCGGCCCTGTTTGGGATCAGCGTTTTTCATGGTGGGGGAGGGGGGCGGGGAGGCGGGGGGGCAGGCTGCTCGGTGGTATGCAGCATCACCCATGTGACCAGCATCATTTTTTCTGACTTTCCCTAGAGCTCTTTTATTCTTAAGCCACTGGCTAAAGAGGCATCTGAGCTGTTGGGGAATTCTTCTACAAGGCTGTCCAATGAGCAGACTGGGAGGGTGGGCCCGGTGTGCGCTAGGCCTCCCCCCACGAACAGCAGATCTATATTCGGTAGTTAGTGCTAGCCTGTCAGCTGATCGTCACAGGGGTGAGGGCGGGGTCACTGGGGGCCAGCCCCTTCATTGAGTAAAGTGTGCAGGAGGGGAAGGTGCCATGACCTGGACAGGCGGCGGCTAAGCCATATGACATCCTATCAGCTGGGTTGCCTCGGTGCTTGGCGGGAAGCGTGGCCTTTGATTGGTCTCTGTTCTGGTGGGAGGCCCTCCTGCAGTGAGAGCACTGTGGGAACATCTCGCCCTCGTCCACAGCTGAATGTGCCGCGTCTCCGATGCTCCGTCAGCAGCACCTTCATTAGAGTGTGGAACCAATGTTGGCTCCCCACTAAGCAGGATGCGTGTGCCGCTGGTTCCTTCCTAAGTTCCTACCAAAAGGAGGCGCTGTGTGGGTGAAGGTGTGGCCTCATCATGGAGACATGCTCGCCATGGAAATACGTTCACCATGGAGATATACTCACCTTGAAGACTCGCCCACCATGGAGACACGTTTGTCATGGAGACACACTCGCCATGGAGATACGCTCACCGTCGAGACACATTTACAACTTCTTTGTGTCACTTATGTTGTGGGAGGGGGCTGCTGGGCCGGCACAGCGACTGAGGATTCACACTTCCCATCTTCTATAAATCTCCTCATCGACTATGTGGCCCTCAGGAGCAGCCAGATTTTCCTCTCACCCTTGGTGGGGGGTTCCCGCCACTGCTGCATGTCAGGGCTTGTGTGTCGGAGGTCTTCAGGAGGGATGCTGAACCTGAGGAGCCGGACACCACTGAATGGACAGCTTCTAATCAGAATCCACTCCCACATGCCCCAAACTCCAAGCAAGTGGGCAGTGGTGGCTTGATGATTAGGGAAGTGCACTTGTAATCGAAAGATTGCAGGATCTAATCCCCCACCAAAAAGTCACTGCTGAGGTACCCTGAGCAAGGTACCGTCCCCAAGCACTGCTCCCCGGGCGCTGAATTAGCTGCCCCCTGCTATGTCACAAAAAAAGTCACATATGGGTTAAATGCAGAGGACACATTTCGTTGTTGCTCACTGTGTGTTGACAATGATCACTAATCACCAAATTCTAATTCAAGAATCAAAACTAAAAAGTCAAGGAAACATAAAGCAGAGGAAAGGTAACCATCAATGGTCAGCGTTTGCTTATGCCTGAGCCCGGTACTGTAAATGGAGTCATGACTTGGGGATTCCAGTCAAGTAAATGGAGTCATGACTATTAGCGGTGAATGTTTGCTAATGGCTGAGCTTGGCGCTGAGAGCAGAACCATGACTGTCAGCGATGAGTGTTTGCTATTTCCTGGGCGGGGTGCACCTCCATGCCCTTGCCTGACAGAGAGCTGTGAGAGAGTGTGACTATCAAACAGCACTAAGGGATGCTATGATCCCACAGGGCCATGTTTGGCCGCGAGGTGCAACATGTGTGAGAAACACATGCCCCCCCCCCCAACTGTAAGGACCCCTCCCCCATCCCAGTAAGCCGCTCAGAGAATAAACTGCACAAATTAGAAAAGTATAGCCTGTCTGCCACTTCTCACACCGCTTCTCATCTCAACCTGAGCCCTTCGAACTGGGTTATCTTCACAAACGGGCGGGACGCATTGTCCGAGCCATCATGGAACGATAAGGTCACCCCCCCCCCAAGCTATGTGGTGCACGGGTAGGGGGGGCACTCTCATTGACAGCTGTGCTACATGCTGCCAGAGGCAAGCTGCTTCCTGCTTGCTGAGATTTCTGCTGTAGCGCTAAATTTAGAGGTCTGTGCCACTGTGTACATATGGACAAACACCTTTCATTTCTATGGGCAAAACCTTAATCTCATCAAAGACAACCTTGACCCCTACCCAGCCCTAAACTTAACCACAAGCAACCAAACAAGACTTCTGGCATTTTTAGCCTTTTGATTGCAGCCACATTTTATAAAATTTCATAAACCCAAAAAACCAAAAAGAAAATGTCCCCACGTGGCAAAAAGTTATGGATTTTTAATCACATTGTCACATTCTAAGCACGACGGAGGCAGGAGCAGGTGTAAGGGCAAACAATAAGGGGATTATTAAGGAAACTGAACAGGGCTAACAACAATCGAAAAGCAGAATCAATGACTGCAGTACACAGCACTAGGAGGCACTCTTACACGCAACTAACAAGGGAGCAGATGAGGTGCAGCTGGAATGAATCACACAAGGGCTGAAATGAGAGGTAAGACAAATTAGAAGCAGGTGTTGCTTGTTAGAGGGGATAGGAATGCAGGGTGTGACACATATTATAGAGAAATCTGGTCCCCACAAAGTAATAAGTACAAAACTGTCTCTCACACACACAGATACAAACAGACACACACAGCCAGGCCAGGATAAGGTAGCAGGGCACACCCAGACAGGCAGAGGGTGTCGGCCCATTTATGCCAGTCTTTCAGTCTGGTTTTCTGTCGCCAAATAACAGGATGGGTGACACCTGAGAGCCAGTTCACATCATGCTGCAAGCAGTAGACTCTGCTTTCTGACACTTTCCGACACTCCGCACGGAAGCCAGCATCGCATTCCAAAATTGGAATGCTTGGGGATTCCAGTCAAGTAATCTGTTAGAACATTCCTAAAAGCCAAAGCAGGTGAAAAATATATCCATGAGAGTTTTATTGTCCCGGGCTGTCAGGCAATGCAAGTACATTGTAGCCCCCTCCCCCCCCACCTCCCCAAAACCCTGATTCCGTATGGCCCCCCCAGACAGATGTGAGATCCAGATGTTAATGCAGACTTGCTGGAGACATTGAGGGCAGTGGGGTCTTCAGCTCACAGACATTCATTCGCTTTCCCTTCTAGGGGTTAACGGGGCTGTAGAGGAGCATGAGAGGAACTGTAGGGGAAACAACAAGATCAATATGTGAGATCAGATTCGACCACAGGTCAGGAGCCTGTAGCCTCAGAGGGCAAGGAGGGCAACCTGACCAATCAAACTGGAGCTCCAGCCATAACGTCCGCCCGATAGGCCTCCTGGCCCAGCCACATAGCCAATCAAAATGAGTCATAATGCAGGGTAAAATAATAACGCAATAGCTAGAATGTAGATTAGCAGAGATGTACATGTTTACCCTGGCAAATAGGAGTAACACTGTCCTCATGAGACATACCAGGTCCGTCTCTGTCTCACACAAACACACAGTGAAGTAAATGACCTCCCATCTGAAGGCTTATCTGCAGATCTATGCCTGCTCCCACCCCTTCCTGTCTCCTGCTCCATCACTTCCTGCAGCAGGAACAGCAAATGACGAGCCTCGGGCACTCCCATCACCTCCGTGCCATCAAATGGAGACACCTGAGAGCTGATTCCTTAGCCTCATGGCCAAGCAGAGCCCTCCAGAAGAAACAGACAGTCAGGCAGAGACACACAGGCACACACAGGGATACACAGAGACACCCAGGCACACACAGAGACATGCAGGCACGCACAGAGATATACATGCATTCAGAGAGATACACAGAGACTCACACGCACACACAGAGACAAACAGGCACACACAGAGACATGCATGCATGCACAGAGACATGCATGCATGCACAGAGACACACAGGCACACACAGAGATACACAGAGAAACACAGGCACACAGTCTCACAAACCAGCAGCAAAGAAGCACGTGGCCTCTGTAGCTGAAGGAACAAAACAGAGTGAGGATGTGGTTGATGAGGGGAAAATGAAGATCACACCTTCCTATGTTTCCATCTTCCGACTCGTCAGTCAGCGGAAGACATTATGATGCAAGACAGCCATGACACATGAAGACAATATTTTAAAATTCACCGTAGAGCCAAATTTTTCTTGGTGTGTCATCATCTATACACTAACTGGGTCATGTGACTAAGACGTACCCTCAGTGCCCAGCTGGTTATGGCGAGGGTGACAACCACAGCGTATCAGCTGCCCCTTTCAGCGCTGCTTCTGTGTTTCGCAAGCGAATAAATGCCTAATGTGGCCCTACACTTCAAACAGCATCGGGGCAAAACGCAACTGAACACGTCAATGACACACAACAATCTGTCACAAACTTACACCATGATGTTGCCTTGTTCTGTGTCACGCCACAACAAGAGGACATGGAATGTGTTTGATACTGCAGGGCCACCTAGAGAGTGCAAATAAGCATATTTTGGCGTGCGCATGAGTCATTATAATGAAGGAGATGACAGCTCTTTTAAAATGGAAGTAGCTCTGTTATTAAACAAATAGCTACTATTGAAGAGGCACAGATAGGGAAGCTAACAATTTACGCGACACTCATAATTACATGCTAACGAAGCGCATACAGTCCATTGTAAACATTACACGGTTACTACAGAAATACACAATTGCACATGTTAATTTACATTATATAAAGTGCAGTGTGGTGCAAGCATGCCGGTAACTGCATTATTGGTTCTGCTGACCAACCCGATGGTGTCACATTTATGTCAGCCAATAGTGGCTAGTGGGTGGGATCAGAACAGACGAAGACGTTTTCCTCGGGAACGACGCAGAGCAAATATGCCGAAGTCATATACTGTCGATTCTTTCGATTGCACCTGAAGTAAACAGCCAGCTTAAGTACCATGTCATCGCACAGCCAGACTTCTAACCTGGGGAGTCACCACCTTCAGTGTGACCCCAGCACGCTCCTTCTACATGAGCTCATGAGCATTCCATAGGCTAAATTTGCTGGGGGGGCAGACAGGCTTTCTGAGAAGTACCACAGCCTCTGACCTTTGACCTCAGTGACTAGCCACACACACAACCCTGTAGACAGGGAATGTGCTGATCCACATGGGCTGAAAGGTGCCTCGGTACAGCTGGGCTCTCTGAGACCCTGTGGCAGAAAGGCACCTGATTCCAGATTGACTGCCCCCTCTGCAGGCTGCTGATGGAAGTGCTTCAGCTAAACTGATACAGTATTAGCAAGAGCTCAGCTGAGATCAATCGCACGACAACCACACACAAAGGGTGTTTTTCCATTGCACCAAGTACGGTACTTTCGCTTTACCATTGACTTCAGGTGGAGTAGCAGCGCTGAAAGTTCCGGTACCGAAAGTTCCAAACCAGTTGGGATACTGGGGTGGGACTTGAAACGTTTTCTTTGTCGACTGGTTATGCAAATAGCCTGTTGCTGAAACGCAGTACAAACATCGCCTTGAAAATAGCTGCGAACTCGAAAAATAAATGAAGAAAAAAAAATGCAATTTGGTCATAAGAACAAACACAACAAAAAGGTCCGGGTGGCATGACAGGAAGTTAAAAAGTATTTTGTTGAATATAGCGATGTCCTAGCAATGTGATTTTGTTATAAATATAGATATGTGATTTTGTTGTAATAAATATCGGGGTATTTATAAAACAAAAGAGTTCATGAATTTCTCACAGGCCCGTCTTCGAGTGATTTAAAAAGGATGAAAATGATTACAATTGTGTCGGAGAACGTATGCAGCATTCATGTAAAAGCAGTGGAGGTGAACTTTAGACTGAATTTTAAACATATAATAATCTATAAAAGGATTACTAATTTAAATGCAAAGTTTGCTACGTTTTTTTCCTATGACAGAGTAACAGAGTAAAAATGTTTTAGCAAAATTCGAACCCCCTGCGCTATAATGCCTGTACAGAAATTAAAGCAATAAAGAACCTGATTTAATCTGACTAGTGATGTAAGAACTGGATGTGAATAACACGCCATGTGGGAATTAATATCACACACCGTGCAGCCATACAATGGCAACACCTTTAAGTATCTTACTTTCGGCAGTTTCTCAAAGTACCAAAAGTTTGGTACCTGATGTGGTAGAAAAATGCCCAAAGACATTCCCTTAAAATGCGCAGCGAGGCGACGACTAAAAAATGGGTTGTTAAGGTGAAGGAAGCTCACCGGCCTGAGGCAATGACCTCCAGCAGAGAAAGATGGGCATCTGGAGATAATCTCTATACCATTTAGTGGCCAGCTCCCCAGGCCTGGCACCTACAAT
>JAABNX020000030.1:19581089-19595640 GCA_015163995.2 Mormyrus lacerda
AGGGGGGCATCTCAGTCTTTTCCCAGAGGTGACGCCTTACTTCACACGTCCTTGGCGATCCTGGGGGGCACAGAAACTGGTTACAGAAAACAAGTATTTTTAACCCCAGCTGGCAACCCACCTGTTTACCCGGGATCACAGCAGCGGCTTTAAAAAACACACACCAGACGATTAAAACCAGACTTGTCAGAACCACAACAGCCCCATCCCACAGAACCATGGCCCGGAATCAAGACCCTGGCCAAGCTGCCAGTCTGTACGATTTAGAGCCAAAAGGAGCTGTGCCACGATGCTTACCTGCAGTCTGTAATGGCCCCTGCTTGGGTTACTGGTGTATGGGTCATTTCCCTGAACTTCCACCTGCGGGGCAAAATAAAAGGTCAGGGAGTGCGGCTGCTGTAGGTGTGAGCATGTTTAAGGAGGACGATGAAGATGGCGCTCCTCCTGTGAGGTCACGGGGCAGATGTCAGCACACCCCATACAGCCTAAGGCCCAGCCCGGACACACCCAGAGCTATTCATGGTGCCAAGCACAGTCACCCAGCATTTCACATCTCAAAGAGGAAGTGGAAGCGGCAGGGGCTCAGCCCTGGATTTCAGGACAGGCCCTGCCAGTCAAGACGCACACCTGGGCTAGGCGGCAGAAACGCTATCCACCACAGCTCAAAGCGACAAGCCCAGTGCAAAGAGCGCTGGATGGACTCAACTTCCGGTCACAATCACCGATAGCAGCAGGAAGAGCCACATTCCCTCAGTCTGAGGGAGTTTCAGTAGAGACATGGTCAGCGGGATCCGCAACAGTGAAGGGAGATTCAACAATCGCCGCTTAGAGACAACACAGCTGCATAGACACAAAGCACAGTCAGCACAGGGGACCACAGCTAGGGACGACAGCTCAAGGAAAGGACTCATGTTTCCACCACACACACAAGAAGTTATGCCCCACATATTAAGTGGAAGAGTTCTGACACACGGGCACCCCCTAGCAGTGAAGGCATGCACCCATACACCAAAGTGTCACCGCTGACACTTGGTACACCCCCACCATAGGGGCTGGGCCAAGTGAACAGCTCTACTGGGTCAGGAATAGAATTCAGACAATGCAGAATGTTCAGTCAGGAGATGCCAAACAGTCACCCATCCTGATTTAAGTAGCGGAATCAGTGCTGGGGCTCGGTAATCACCCACGCTGGCCAACGAGGGGCGCCACGCACGATCCAACCTGCTCATCCGATTTGGGTGCAGCAACACAGAGACCGGTCATCGCTGCCACCAGCCGACTAGCCGTTGTCACATTGCCACAGCCAATAATGGGGGAAGAAGATCAGGATCGCAAGGCTAATCAAAGCTCTGGGTTTCAGGAACTGCCCCCAAGTGCTCAGCTGCCCCACCAAGTTACTATGCCAACACGAGGGAAGAAACCAGCACCTCCATCACACAATAAAATCTCCCTCAGAACATAACCTTCATTTTAGGCCAGAACAGAAGCCAATGGAACACAGGGAAGAGTTTTAGAATTGCATTTTGTACCAAGCTGGCTTCATTTTACATAATGAACTGGTTCCTGTAAGTGGCTGAACAGCAAAGTATATTTTAGCATTTTCTACAGAGACTGACAGTGAGATACTACAGCTAGTAAAAAAAAAAAAAAATCACCATGGAAACCAGGTAAACCTGATTAGGCTCCGGCACACTGTGCAAAACATCATCACGACAAGCTTCTGTGACACATGAGCAATTCCCTCACAACAAATCCCAAAAGCACAAGGGCCCTTCCGCGTCACTCCTGGGAGGAGACAGCCAGGACCACCACCACCAATCAGAAAGGAAGTCTGGGGGGCTGGGATCAGCCAGGTGACTGACTAATGGCCCACACCATGGTCTCATACAAACAATCAAGTACAGTGAAATGCCATCCGGCTGCAGAACACATTCTCTATCTTATTTTCATGGTAAAAGTACACTACATCATACGAGGTGGGAGGTTACCTTTCTCACACTCTCCTCCTCCTCCTGCCGTTTCTCGTAGTGCGAGAAGTCGTCAAAGATGGAGGTGGTGTGCTTGTAGCTGGCGATGATCTTGAGCACCTGCCGGGCCTTATCCAGCGGCACCTCCTGCGTGTCCCGCGAGTTGGTCACCGGCTTGTTCTCGTTGTTCTCTAGCCGGATGTGCCGCAGCTGGCTGTTCGGCACGTCCTTGACGAAGATCCAGCGCACGTCAAAGCGGCCCTTCCACTTGTCCTGCGACCACACGCCAGCACACGTGTTGTAGTCCACGGGTGAGCGCATCTCGGCCACGCCGCAGAAGTGCCCGCTGCCGTTGACGCTGAAGAGCAGGTAGAGCGGCCCCTTGGCGCCCAGCGAGCGGTAGGCGGCATCCAGCCGTTTGTTGCCGTGCTCCGTGCTGCACCACACGTTGTACTTGATGGAGCGGTGGATGTCATCCTCCGAATAGCTCTTGATGATGAACACACGCCCTTGCTTGGGGTTCCAGTCGAAGTCCTTGGGGTTGTAATTGTTGACCAAGCGCAACTTCTCAAGAACGGGGTGTGGCTCCGGGGGGATCGAAACCCCTCCCACCTCAGAAGTGGGCGGGGACTGCCCAGCACCACCCCCGGCATCCCCAAAGCCATTGGCACGATTACGAGGGGGCACCCAACGCGTGGGTGCTGCCGGCTGGGGAGCAGGGGGACCTGGAGGGAGCTGGGGTGGAGCCAAACCCTGCTGGGGAACAGGGGGTGGCTGGTGCTGTCCAAGCTGCCCAGCAGGGGGAACCAGCTGTCCATTGCTAAGGGGGAGCTGTGGGCCTCCCCCAGCAGTGGCACCGGGCTGAGGGGAGGCCTGGTTAGGTGGCTGCCCGTTGCTGGGAATAGCAGCCTGCTGCGGAGCAGACACCTTGGGCACAGGCCCCTTGTTGTCCCAGGTGCCGATGTCCATGTTATGTTTGATAGGCGGAGGGGGCAGGTTAGTCCCGCCCACACCACCCTTCGTTTTCAGCTTGGGCTGCGGCTTGGCTGGCTTGCTAGCGATGTCAGCCCAGGAGGCTGGCTTCGCTGGGGTGATCGAGGCAGGGGGCATGCTGGGAGCCCCAGACACCTGGCTGAGGGCCCCCCCCGGAAGCCCTGAGCCCACCACCTTGGGAGCCATGTCCCCAGCGCCAATCTTAAGACCGGCCATGCTCTGATCCAGGCTGTTCATCCCGGGGGCCTTGTTCAGGGGCTCGTTGGCGGCGAAGGGGGACTGTCCGTCAATCATGGCACCCCCCAGGGAGCTGGGGGCATAGGCGTAACTGCTGCTGTAGCCCGAGTTCTGCGTGGACTGGCCCTGGGAGCTGCTGCTGCCCCAGGCGGAGAAGTCAATGCCGCTGGGAAAGAAATTGAAGCCATGCTGCCCCAGGAAGGGATTACTCCCCAGTGCCCCCGGCTGGCCAAACATGGCATCCGGCAGGAAGTGATGCTCCCCATTGCTGAGCTGTCCATAGGAGGTCAGGTAAGGCATGGGGGGGTCCCCTCCCGTGGACCATGCCGCCTCATTCAGCGAATAGGAGAATCCTATGGAAGGGCTGTAGTAACTGGGCATGTAGGAGTCAGACATGGCCGTATAGGCATTGCTCTGAAAGAGAAGAGGAAGGTCGTCAGGGGCTGCTCACGCCTGCCAGTTGGGGCGTGGGGATCAAGCTTACCACTGCCCCCTGGCTGTACATTTACACATCAAACACACAGTTTCTATGGAGACACAGCTGCAGATTCACGACAAAGCCTCCCTGCATCCAACCCACCCCCCTACAAACCCCTGGCTCAGGCCTCCATCATCCTTCAGACATCAGCCAGGTGACAAGAGCCAGGGAAGGCAGCCAGGCCTCATGCATGGCGGACAGGGGTAACGGCTCGGTCGGTATGAGGCCTGCAGTCCATCTCCACGCAGCTCTCTCGGCCGCTAAATGGCGCACTTGTTCGGGGGAGTCACGCACAGCCACCATACAAACAAGCGTCTTTCTTCATAGTCAAGTCATTCACTCTCATGCACAAGTACCAGCTGCTTTATATAAAGGAAACCGTGCTAGCTGGTATTTAGTGCCATCACTCATGAGTCACTTCTAATAAAGCAGCTCTCCAAGGAGGTGGCAGAGAGGACCCTCATCCTGAAGCCGGCATGACAGAGGGAGGCTGCCACACGGACAACAGCGGTAAGGAGAGCAGCCCGGCAGGAAGCCGCAAAATCACCCATAACCGACAGGGTAAACGGTGCCAGCCATGACCTGGGGGCCATCAAAGAGTAAGGGCACCTTAACTGAGACTGTTAGCTGGGCTCCAACAGCACCTCTAAGACGGCATCAGCAACGCGACCATAAATCACAGCTTCAGCAAGACGAAGCCGCATCCTCCTCGTGCCACAGCACTGGAAAGGCAGCCGATCGGGTCGAAAACGGCTCAACTACGTGGAGGAAGAGCCAAGCACAAGCCAATCAGTGATGTACGAACATCGTCCACAACACAGGAAGTGCGTCCCCAAGGCACAGGGCGAGAGACACCTATAGGCCAAGGCTCAGTCACACGGCACCTTGCTCCAAACAGGAAGCAACGTCTTATCTGCGACTCTACAAAGCTTTCATTGATCTAAACACGACAAACTCAAATCACAGTTGAAAAGGGTTTTCTTTTCCTTTTTTGAGTGACAGTTAGTTGGTGTGATGCCCACATAACTCACAAGAGGCATTCAGCTATCATGGCATGCGTCTGGAACACCTGGCAGGAGTTTGTATCTAACGATCCAATGGCGGTAGGCCATGTCCAGGTGGAGAGGCAAGTGGTTTAGGAGCAGAAGCTGGATGTCACTGGCAATAAATGGACATGCATGTGTAACTGAATCCCACATACAGACACAACATGACAACATGGAGAACTTACCTGTCTGGCCTGAGTGTTCAGGTAGGGCTCAAATTCATCATCATTCAGCGCATCCTTTTGGTTTACAGCTCCATTTTGCACTAAAATACACAGGAAAAAAGTAACTGTAGTGAAGGCTTAAAATATGGAAGCTGGCCAACAAAGGTGGAACATTCATCAGTGGCGACAGTCTGCCTTTATATGATGACCATTAGTTACACCAGGAAGCCGGCAAGACCCAAGATCCGGTGCTGATCCAAATGGCTATTAGCACTATGTGGGAATCACACTGCACGTTGCATAACTCGGCGACACCACACAACAATTACAATAATTATAATAATGAGAATAAGATTCCTACACCCGGAAAACGGGGCGAAGAGGTCGGCACAGCAGCGCTGCGATGCTCGATGGCCATCAAAAGCCATCATTATCTGCAATCTTTCGGGGGCGAGAGCGTTTCCGCTTGCTACAGCGGACTGAAGAGCACCAAAATTCACCCTGCGTTTTGCTATCACGTAAATTAACTATGATAAACGGCACGCGAGCCGGTGGTCTACCCATTGGACACCGAGCGGTACCGCTGTATCGGGCCCACCAGGGTAAATAAGAAAACTAATATTAAGAAACCAGTAAATCCGACGAAAAGATGGAGCTCAACGAGCCGATTCCGACCTGTCCGTACTTCACACCCACGGAGACCGCTCTCCAGAGCGCGCAGGCCTGCGATGCGGCGTCCCAGCAGCAGGCGTGCATCCTGTCCGCCCGCTACCTGCGGCCGGCCGGCCGTGGGGATGAGGCTCGAAGCCGCCAGGCGGCCTAAGAGCCTCACCGTGTTCGCGTGTCTTTCCCTGGCTGTAAACGCAGCGCCCACAGCGCTAAACTTCGCGGCCGAAACGCAGTGGCCGGCCTCGGGGAAACCGAGAGGAAAAAGCTACTCCGGGCGTCCGGCACCAGGCGTGAAAAGGACTGGGAAGCGGCCTAATGCAGGAAAAGGCTCGTTTTGGACGCGCATTCAATTATTATTATTGATTTATTTAATTCACAGTGAACGATTCCGACAAGACGGGCTTCAGGTCACACGGGCCTGCCGTGGGCCCTTCAGGCTGGCGTTAGCCTATCCATTAGCATAGCTAGTAGCATGGCCGGCTAGCGCTCCTCGGCGCCCCGGGCTCCTGCCCACACGGAACGGCGACACATCGCCCGTCAAGCTGCCACCGCGCTCCCGAACCGCCGTCTTACCTTTGTTTCCTTGGCCTTTCGGTCTCTGGATTGGGTCCAGGTGATTCATGAAGGTTTGAGTTATGAGAAGAAAAGAAGGGAAAAAAATACGAAGAATATGAAGAAGTGCAGTGGCCAGTGAGCGGCGTAGCAGGTGGTCGGGCCTGCTGCAGCACGGAGCCGCGTCCCGGGGCTGTTCTCCGGCGTTCGGAAATGTTAAAAAGTGCCTTTCGTTACCTGTCCAAGAAGGCTGCTGGCTGACATTTCTCTCCCCCTGGGGCTGCTATTAAAACGGGCACTGTTAAAGGGTCAGAAAAGGTCTATGCGAGAGTTAGCCCCTATCTGTCTCTCCGCAGAGCCTAGCTTCGACACAATGGCGGGCTGCAGCTTCTCCGCTCTCTCAGGACTGTGAGCCAGCGACGCGGCGACTATTTCAACATGGCCGACAGACTGAACTCCGCCGGCGTTGCGCCTCAACAGGGAGAATCGCCCTCTGGCGGAAGGGAGGAGCTTCGACATGCACCCGGCACGGAGAATTGTCAGTCGGGAGAACTTCAGTAGCGCCAAGACAAAAAAGGAATTTCGTCAGGACGTACATATTCGTATAGGCATACATTTCGTAGCCTTTTTTTTTGGTGGGGGGGGAGGGGGCTAACAAATCCTACAATCACTACCCCTGGTGGAAGTTGCAAGGGTGCATTGTTAATTAGCTTTTTTTGTCTAAATAGCATCAGCTAGGAATAAAGGGGGGCAGGCTAAGGTTTAATTGAAATGAAGTACACACTGTTTAAACTAGTTAGTGTGCAGTTAGCGACATCTCTGCTTTTAAGGCATACACTCACAAAACTATTTTCTACCCATTTCAATAAAAATTACACAAACTCAAATGTGCTGGGTGCAGCTCAGCAGGTCAAGACTGTGACCGGAAGGTTGCTGTTTTGAATCCCGGAGGACACAAAATGCTAAGGTCTATATCAAGGTATTCCTGGCCCCTAACAAAGGATCACCATCACTGGCTTCTAGTCACATAAAAGTGTACTATATGGGGGTTCAATCAATGTTCACAGATTAATCATAAGACTGTGTTTATGCGTCTCACACATGTACATGTAAGCACTGCAGTTTATTTATACAGCACCGTTCGAGAACAGATGTCAAATGCACTTCATAGGTAATAAAACAGAAACAAATAAAGCTCAAAGTGCCACCTGAAAAGCTTCTCATCCCAGCCCCTACACCCCTAAACATGAGACCCTTACTGTCCCTATGGCTCTTCTTCATAGCTAATCGCCCACTGTACTTAGTAGGCCTGCTCTTATTTACTCTGAGCTGTATTGAAGCCCTGAGTGATACCTATGGTACCTCCATTAAAACGAAATCCTTGTACATGTCGAATAAAATTATTCTCATTCTGATCTGCCATGAACATTCAGAAAATGATTTCACAGCGATGATACCGAAGTGTAACCCATTATTTATATTAAATTGCACTATAAAATGTTTTTAATTGCTGTTTTATTTGTTTTTTATCTGTCTGTACAGTGGTGCATTTACAGAAGTTGTTGAAGCGACAGTAATAACTAGCTTCGCCGCATTTCAGTACAGCCGCGTTTCCCAATAACAAAAACGCATTTGTCTGGGGTAGGTATGTGCTTCATGACATAGACTGACCACATGGTGGCACCATTTAAGCTCTTATTTGGCTCAAACAGCGGACTGTAATTAAATAGCTAATTCAGAGCAGAGACGTGGACTAGGCTTGAAAATCTCATCTAATTACAGTGCCACAGGTACTTCATACTTCATCGGATTCTTTAGTATCATCGTGTACATATGTTAATATAAATGGTATGCTAGAAATGTGGGTCCCATGATTTACTGCATCTGTAGGGGGCTGTGTGCGGTGAAGTCGTTACCCCCCCCAGCTCCCTGGGCGCCACAAACTGGCTGACCCCAAGCTAGCTCTCACCTGTATGGAGGGCAAGGTGGGGCTAAGAGACTTTCCCCATTTTATTCTTAGAAAACAAGAAACCTGACTGTTTCTGCAGTTCATACCAAAGCTACCATTATTAACAGAAACTACAACTTAAATAATGATCTATGATATAATTATATATAACTAAAGACTGTGATCTATGCAATGGAAACCACATGAATGTAAACATGAAAACAGAACTAAAGTCCTCAAGATGGTCCTACAACAATGTATTAACACTTTATTATCATGAATGATAATTTAAATGAAAACGGTACATTGAAAACTATACATTTGAAACCAAACAAGCATAACAGCAGAATAGCCCAATATGGCATAACAGATTTCGTGCACGTGAAAACACATCTCAGTAAATTAATGTGTAAAGTGCGTCATTTCTCCTCCCATGTTCAGAAACACTAATAAAATGCAAAACAAATGCAAACACCTGGAGAATGAATGAATGGGAGAGATACTTTGGAGTTGTTATAATCCACCTTGAGCAGAAAGCTGACAAGACATACTCTTGCCTGCCTACTTTGCAACTTATTGATATGTTTCAGATGGTAATCAGACCACGTGATAGTTTATAATATAATGCCTTGTTGGGGGCTTTTCTGTCCCTCAGACTCGGGTTAGAAGGCAGAATCCAGCGTTCAGCCGCTACCCAGGTGCTCTAGCTCTCCACAGCCCCCTGCGCATCCTCCATGTGCCTGGGCATCACGGCCCACCTCAGGCTGCCTCCCCTGAGCATCGCTACTTGTTTCAGTGGATTGTGATGCCTGCTGCTGCCTGTAGTGGCTTATTTGATGGAGATGCTGGAAGACGAAGTGAATGAAGAGGAAACGCAGGTAAACTGCAATTTGGGCACCTTTATCAATACCAGCGAACACACATGGACGCTCTTGGCTTTACAGCTGTGCCGGTGTTGGGGACGATTCAGACAGGGTCCCGTCACGATGTAGATATGAATCAACTGAATCTTGATGTCTAGATGGAGCTGGAAGTTGCTCAGTACACAGATGTCAGCGCAGGTCTGTTCCGTTGATTAGCTTATCTCATGGAACGCAGAGCAGGAATATGAACTGAAACACTTCTATAACTTCGACAGGTAGATACATGCTTCACATGTTGCTAGGCTCATTGGTCAGCTGACGGCTCAGATTCAAAGA
Organism: Mormyrus lacerda; assembly: GCA_015163995.2. NCBI lineage: Eukaryota > Metazoa > Chordata > Actinopteri > Osteoglossiformes > Mormyridae > Mormyrus > Mormyrus lacerda. The sequence continues at coordinate 19,590,343 of JAABNX020000030.1, forward strand.
GGACTGCAAGCAGAGGCGAGAAACGCAGCCCTTTCCAAGTGCCAGATATGTGTGTGGTGATTGGGGCTTAATGCGGCAACATGGGGAAACAGGAGGGTCTGGAAGGGAGGCTGATTCTAAAAAGCTTTGGTTGGTTCAGAGCATTCTGAGATTAGCTGGGATGGATGAACTCCTTACTGGCCGAGCCCACCCTACTCCGCCTTTAGGGCGTGGCCCAATTCTGAGGGTGCCCCCTCCCCCTCCCCAACAGCCAGACCAGGACAAAAATTCAAGCAACAGGGCCACCTGCTGAGCTGCCAAGCCGACATCATATTCTGTAGTATTTCTGAAAAATGTTAATGCTCATATGTATCTCTGTGCTGGCTTGTTATTCAGCAGATCATAATACCCAGGAAGTGCTGCAGTCTATCTTTGTTATCCATACAGATTTAGCATCATACATAAACGTAAATAAATATATAAGAAAAGCGTTCAAACCGCAGCAGCAAATGCAGCCTCATTTCTCGGCCACTACTGAGCGCAGTGTGAATGTGTCGCTGAGGTCACCATGTGGCCGGTCAGGGTTCAAGGCAGGACACCCTCCCACCCTCTGCCTGCTGCCTGTGCTGTCTCCTGGTAGGACCAAGAGTCTGTCTGCAGCGGGTCCCTCAAAGGCAAAAGCACAAGTGCACCGGTGGGCCCCCTCAGACAAGGCCCCTCCCCACATGAGACATGTTTACTTTCTGTCTCCGGGGTGAGAGAGACTGTGTGCCTCGGCTGCCTTTCACAGCGACCTGTGACGCTGGCTGTTAGAACCAGTACAGCTCCTTCCGCTTCTTATGGTGCTGCAGACCTGCGTCAGAATACGGCAGAGGGCAGTGAGCCATCACACATGTTCTGTGAAAGACAGCATGCTAATTACATATATGTAAAGCTATGTGCATATAAATATGAAAGTGGTCGTCTTTGCATTCCCATTTACGTTAAAAATACAATACTGCAACATGACACAGTAATAATAAAGTGTGACACACATTGTCTGTTTTATTTATTTGCAGTTCATTTTTGATGGCCTGTAAAGCAATTTGATTTATATTACTTAATTAACACTGTCAGCAGGGCATTCATTGAGGGCTTATGCATGTTGAAAAGTGATGTTTTAAATAATTAAATAATGTGCTATAAAATATGAACAAATCACTGTGATTCAGTCTCGTCGGGGTGTGGGCACCTGCATCCATGTTCAGGGCCAGTGTCTGGGCCATGTCCCCCGGTGGCAGGAGGCCCGGCCAGGAGGGGGCGCCATCGAGCTTGCCAACATCATAGTGTGCAGCCAGGGTGGGCAGGTGGGCAGGCCTCATAGCGGGCATGAGCAGCGGGCTATAGTGGGGCTCCAGGCCCGCAGGGGAGTAAAGTTCGTGCAGAGGCTGAGCTGGACTGAATGTCTGACCCTGGGCGTAGCCCCATGTCTCGGGGGGATGGGGGTGGGAGTGTGGGTGTGGATGGGACAGACCAGGGTGTAGGCTGGGGGAGTAAGGATCCACTGGGTACGGTGCGGCCCCCTCGGGGGGGGGGCGACTGTGTGCGGAGGGGTAGTTACTGTCCCAGAAGGAAGGAGGGAAGTTCCGGCGAGCGCTCAAGGTGGGGGGGTCTGTGAGGGGAGAGAGTGGCAGGACATAGTGCCGGGTTAGAGTTGGACTGGAAGAAGAACAGCGGCCCTGTCTGTCCCCCGAGAGGCGCCGGGACGGCCCAAAGGCCCCGTGCCCCCATCCATCCCCCGAGTGGTGCCGGGGACGGCCCAAAGGCCCCATGCCCCCATCCGTCCCTTGAGAGGCGCGGGAATCGGCCCAAAGGCCCCATGGCCATGTCCATCCCCATGATCGCCCCTCTATAAGGCCAGATGCCCTGTCTGCTTGGCAGAGGTGGCTTTGCCCTAAATCACTTGTTGTAGTGACATCTCTCACTGTTGTGTCAGCCCCCCCCCCACCAGGTCCCGCCAGCCCTCTGCCCCCCACCTGTTGTTTTCAATGGGCCCCCTGGCCTTGTTAAAATGTCAGGAGCCCATTTCATTCTGTTAGCTGCTGCTTTTTATATTTAGAATTCCTCTGAAAAGAGACACCGGTTCTGCTGTGTGGATCAAACGGGCTGCTCATAAATCAGGGGGCCGGGCTGGGCAGCCCCCCGGAACACGTGCCCTCGCGGGCCCCTACGCTTACGAGCACATTCAAACATAGCATCAGTCGTCAGGCAGGAAGCTCCCCTCAGCCCCTGGATGAAGATGTAGCAATTAAACAGGGGTGGGGGCTCCGCTCCACACACACACACACACACACACACACTCACACACACACAGGCTTCCTTACCAAAGCTGAACAGTGAACAGTGTATTCTACTGCCTAAAGATGCAAAAAGCAGATTGTTACATTCTGTATAAGCAAGTGCACAGCTCATGCTGGGTGTTTATAAACCTGATCATATGCTGCACTACATTAATCCTACTCAAACCCGCTTCATCCTGCTCAATCCCACTCAATTCCACTGAATCCGGCCTCATCCTGTTCAATCCTGTTCAGTCCCACTCAATCTGGCTTCATCCTGCTCAATGTCATTCAATCCCACTCAATCCGACTTCATCCTGCTCAATCCCACTCAACCCCACATCATTGTGCTTAATCTCACTCAATCCCACTTCATACTGCTCTGTCACTCTCAATCCCATTCAATCCTGCTGTTTCGTTGCATCCTGCTCCACCCTGCTCAAGCCTGCTTCATCTTGTTCAGCCTCACTCAGTCTTGTCCCATCCTTCTCAATCCCTCTGCATGCTGTTCAATCCCATTTAGTCCCGCTGCATCATGCTCAGTTCTGCAGCATCGATACCCTTTCCTCTGCCCTTCTAACTGTTCTTACACACTTTTAATCTGCTCACTCGTGTGCTAATGCCCCGGCCCTCCCGTGGCCTCGCCCCTCACCTGCCCTGACAGCTGCGTTGTGCCTCTTGCTCTCTCCCTCCATGTAGGCGCTAAGCGCCCTGGAGAAGTGCTCGTCCACCACGCTACTAATGTCCCCATGGTAGTAGGTGAAGAGGACGCAGCGGGAGCTCAGGTACTCAGCCTCTGGCTCCTCTGGCTTCTCCTTCTGCTCGTCCTCCTCCCCATGAGCCACTGGGTAAACTGGAGCAGCCCCGGACGCAGACTTGGACCCGGAGTCAGTCCCTGAAGCGGCCTCGCACCCCTTCTGCATGTTGGGTAGAGCAGCCGCCGCTAGCAGAAGCTGTGTGGCTCTGATGCCTGTCTGCTGGGGGCTTCAGTGCCCTCAGTGAGTTGTAGCTGCCGTAACTGAGGGCATCTTCTCAAGATCTGCGTCTAACCCACGGCACTCTGCGTCTTGGGGAATGCTTGGATGTCTGCAGCCCGGGCTTCTCACCCCAGACCCCGCAGTGTCTGCGTCTGACCTCCTGATCCGCTGCTTCCTACCAGGAAACGTCCAATAGCAAAGTGCAGGCTGCCAGGAGCACCCTCTGCGGAGGAGTGGGACATCCCAGCCGCGCGACGCAGCAGCACGGAGGCAGCGTGGCAGCTGCAGAAATGGGGGGACGAGACAGATCAGGAGTGCCGGACGTGCCCCCCCCCCCAGTGTGCCGTCCACGTAGCAGCGACACGAGTGCCTGCACTGCAGCCTGAGGAGATCTCTTTAGTGCTCAACCCCACCCCCGCCTCTTCGCCGACCCCCTCGGCATGGGCCACTGCCGACATCTGTTACCGCATGACTAGCAAATGTGCACCTGCCTGTTTGACTTACAGCATCTCAGACGCGGGGCTGCGCGTCTGCCTGTCGACAGGAAGCTGCCCGTCCGTACCCAGGCAGCCATGTTACTGCACTGGAGCGGGCTGCTGGGGGACCCCGAGGTCCAGGAGAGGGTGTCTGACACCGGAGCACCGCACTGACATTTTTTACACCTTTGTGTTGAGTATAAACTGGAAAAACAGGGATATCCATGACTAAGTCCCACAAGAGAGATACAGGGAGCAGTGCCTGTCAGGATGGAGAGGAAAGGCCCGTATCAGGCAGGGGCGTGTGGGCTGTGCAAGGGTCTGAAATACTCATCGGTGTGTAAACCTGTCAGAGCCGCTAAGGCACTCCAGCCATGTGGTTTAAGAGAATATTACAGGAAGGGAGTGAACATTCTAGACCACTGCAGAGAATTATGGGGCATGTTTGCCGAATCCCAGTCATAGGTGTGGAATGAGCCGGAATCCCTCTGTTGTGCAGGGCAGACTTGGCCCGCCTGAGCTCCGGACGGCAATGCATACCCCGTTCACAGGATGGATGTTCTGGAAAGATTCAGTATGTTGGACAGAGATACCATTACCGGGCCAGGTCCAGGAGGCTGAAGTGGAACGAAAGTGAGAAGCACTTTGGCTGGAGTTAAAAACGAAACGGATGAGAATGTTCCGGAGTATGTGGCGCGGGATCATTGGCCGGACCGCTGACAGGCATTCCTGAAGAAGACAGGCGGCTCTTTGCTTTGTCTTGTTGAGCATGTTTAGGAATGTCAACCCCCCTGAGCGTCTCTGCAGGACCATGAAATCCCTCCCAGCCGCCCTGGGAATGCGGCGCCTCAGCCTAATTACTCTGGCTGTGTTAAAACTCAGTATCGCCTATTTACACATATTTTCCTCCTTGGGGTGTTTCCAGCTCACATGGCCACCCCTCCAGGGTGATCATGGTGCCAATGATGCAACGTAGGGGGACAGGGACACGATGAACAGCTGCTGGGGGGGTGGGTGGGGTGGGGTAATCAGCTACAGTAATACATGCTCCCACAGTTCTAAGTATCAGTGACCCTGACCTACTCCCTCTCTCTCTCTCTCTATCTTGCCCGTTCCTCCCCAGCAACACCAGAGCTCCCAGCATGCCTTGTTCTATGTGCCACACCCGCTGTATCGCCGCATCTACGAGCAGCTGTCCTGGGTCATTTGTCTCTGTTGGGGCAGTGGAACATTGACACTTATGTGTGTGCGCAGTGGCTGGTGGGGGGGCGTCACCTGACATGGCTGTCACCTCCTGGCACAAACTGACCAAACTTGGGAAAGGAGGCGAGGGGGGGGGCGGGGGGTTGGATCCACGTGACAGACGATGGACAGGGGGCCAGCAGGTAAAAATAAGAGTGTGCGTGTGAATGTCCCTGCATGCTGCTTGCCCCTCTCACAGGCTCGAAATAAACATGAGTTACATCATTGCTTGACTATGGGGGGGGGGGGGGGGGGGGGGGGGGGGGGGGGGGGGGGGGGGGGGGGGGGGGGGGGGGGGGGGGGGGG
>JAABNX020000030.1:19595740-19610618 GCA_015163995.2 Mormyrus lacerda
GCCTAACCCCCCCCACCAATGCCCTATAGCCTATGCCCCTGCACATACCCCCATCAATGGCCCCAGCTTGTTAAGGATTCCGAACTGGAAGCAGGCAAAAGGTAGCCATGGGTACGAACCAATTACTTTATTGCAGGTTAACGATAAGGAGAAGACTAGGGAAACAAACTGATGCACAGACTAAATACAAACGAAATGATGACGGGCAACAGGAAACGAACTGAGCATGACATCACCCCCCCCCCCAATGGTGTGCAAGGGGAGCAAAAGGATGAGACCAGGAACCGACAGGACCTGGGGAAACAAAAACAAAACATCAATGAGTAACAGGACGGACACACAGAACAGACACAGGGACAAGAAGCAAGACAACCACTGACAAACCACTGGGAACACAGACAGACACAGGGGCACCGAGAAAGGAGACACTGAAGGAACACCAACAGGAGGAACAAAAGGACCATTAGCGAGCGAAGGAACGGAGGGACGAGGAGCAGACACAGGGTCCACAAAAACAGGAGGCAGGAAGGCAGAGGATGGGGGAGAAACAAAGAGTCCGAGGGAACCCCAGTGGGTGAGAGTTGGAAGCAGCAGGGGCAGCAAGTGACCGCGAGGGTGGAGCCAAAAGAACCCTTGTTGACGACGAAAAGGGCGAGGAGGCAGATGGAGGGACAGGTGAAGGAGGCGAGGAGGAAGACGAAGGGAACACTAGCGGAGGGGAGGAGGGAACAGCAGCCGCGGCAGGCGAAGGCACAGCCACAGCTGGCCCAGGCGTAGGAGACCGACGAGTCGGAGTGGGGGAACCCATAGATGAGTGACGAGTCGACAGAGGCGGGGCCGAATAGTCACCGTAGGAGGACCCGCAGTCGACCGCTGAGCAGGAGTCCGGGGAAACGCAGGCGACCACCAAGCAGGAGTTGAAGGACCTGTAGGCACCCTTCAAGCTCCAGCCACAAGGACCGAGGGCAAGCCAGGGGGCAGGGCGGGCGGGAACCAACCCCTGCGCAAGTGACCTATCCCACTCCTGGATATGGAGAGCCGAGGTCCTGGCCGGGGTCTACCACGTTGGGGTTGAGGAGCAGCAACAGGCTGGTGGGCTCCCGGTGCAGGCGAAGCAGCAATAGGCAGGCGGGCTCCGGGCACAGGAGAAGCAGCAACAGGTAGGTGGGCTCCGGGTGTAGGAGAAACAGCAACAGGTTAGTGGGCTCCGAGTGCAGGTGAAACAGCAACAGGGAGACGGAAATGCTTCTCCCGACAAGCCGTAGGTGAGGTAGCGGAGATCGAGACGGCCCCCAGAAAAATGCCCTGCACATCCTTCCGTCTCTTTCTGCACTTCCTTCTCCTGCGTGCTGGCGCTGTGAGGTCCAGCAGATTGCACAGCAAGGGAGGAAGGAAGCCGCTTTCGATTCTCACTTGCTGGATCATATCTTCGGCTACCCAGCTCCTCAGTTGGGTCAGATGTGTCGGATCCTCTGAAAGGGAGATTCGTTTAAGGATCTCCCTCGACCGGCAAGCGATGGCTCACGCCGTGGGGTCTTCCTTAACCTCAGGCTGACCGAGCCAGTAATTTACCTTGTCTTGAAGATCAAGGTACTCTGCCTCACTGAGGGGAGGCGTCTTCGTTGGGAGTCCTGTCATTCTGTTAAGGATTCCGACCTGGAAGCAGGCAAAAGGTAGCCGTGGGTACGAACCAATGACTTTATTGCAGGGTAACGATAATGACAAGACTAGGGAAACAAATTGAAATGTGGACTAAATACAAATGGACTGATGACAGGCAACAGGAAACAGCTGGTGAACACGGGGTTAACGAGGAGGCGTGGTCAATGAGAGGGCAGGACGAACGGAGCATGACACAGCTTGGCCCCAGTCCCACCCCACTTAGCTATGTTCCTGCAAATATCCCCATCAATGGCCCCAGCTTGGCTATGCCCCCCCACCTCCGCCAATGCACTCACACCAACAGTCCTTTTCTGTGTAAACTGGACTTCTTTAGCACCTGTCTTTGAGTCAGGGGTCAAAGGTCACAGCGGGGCCTGCTGCTCTGAGCGGTCTGTGGCTCGCAGGGTCACTGAGCATGGTGAGAGGCACAGGGTCATGGTGAAAACGCACACGCATGCATAAACACTTGCGGGTGTTGGGAGGGGTTTGTTTGTTCAGACCCCCGAAGCCCTGAGCAGGTCACTCTGATCTTACATTGCAATGACATCATGGAGAAGTGGCTATTTTTACAGGCTGGATGTCTGCCAAGGTAAAGGTCCAAAAACCATGTCACACTCACTTTCAGAGATATCCTACCCAGCCTCAGTGTCGCCCCTTTCTGGCCACTGTTCTGCAGCACACCAACGTCACTCAGGATCTGCCCCTTAAGCTCTTAAAAAGAGCACTAGCAGTGTCCTGCATTCTGCTTCCTGTGTCTGATCCGTCACCCGTGGTCCTTCTAAACCCGAGGTTGGAGCTACAGGAATGAGGTAAGGGTGCCCTCTGGTGCAATCCTGCCTGTCACAGACCACAGCTTAGCCCCCCCCCCTCATGTTGACTGCCCCATAATGATTTTGTGCACCCCCCCAGTGATAATGACACCCAGTGGCCTGAAGACAAATCTGTGCAGGCAGAGGCCGCAGGGCCCCGCATGGCTGACGATCCAGTGTTCTCCAGGTTATTATTCTGGGAAGTGTGGAGGACTGGTTCGGGGTGGGGAGGTGTGTGTCTGTGGGAGGGAGCAGAGGATGATTCCACAGTTACATGTCCTTGGAGGGAGTCATTTAACTGTGATTAACCTGTGGTGTCGGTGAGGACGTGCCTTCACATTCTGATATCTCTGATTGATTGGTTAAGCGTTTTTGAAGATGGGGGGGAGTGAATCATTACTCATTTGCAGTTGTTCTTTTGGTATGTCTTTCACTTACTGTCTGTTCCTTGCAGGTTGCATCCAGCCTAAAGTAACGTTTTAGCTCAGCACAGATGTCCGTGTGGAGGGTTATGCAGGTACTTGACTCTCATTTTGAGGTGAATTATTTTTAAATAAATACTGTATATCCATCCATCCATCCATCCATCAATCCAACTTCCAACCACTCACCTTGGACAGGTCATGAGAGGGGCCTAGAGCCTATCCCATGCAGCGCGGAGCTAGACTCCAACCTGGGTTGTGATAGAGATGCCATCCAGCTGATCTGCATGTCATTGCATTCCCAGAGGAATATGGAGAAGTGTGGCACATTTAATGGGAACATTAGAGGGGAAGTACTGCCTTTTTCTGGTGCCTCCTTGAATCTACAAGCATTGACCACAGGTCAGTATTTAATCAGGTTAAAGGTACATTTCAGATTTTCAAAAGCAAACAAACAAGAGCATGACTTTATGCCCCCCTTTGCTGAGATGAGTTCTGCAAATAAAACTAAAGGCTAGTGGGGATCACGTGACCTTTGGGGGTCATATGACCTGAAGGCTGCCATTTGATCCCTTTGGCCGGGATGGGGGGGATCCTGAATGGCAGTTGGTTTTATTACCTTGTGGTTCGTGGCTCGGCCAGCCTATGCCTCTACTCCCACCCAACCCCACCTGAGCTGATTACCTAGCTCAGGTGTGCAGCTGGAGGGACAGAGCAAAGACGTAGACCCCACCCCCCCAGCGAGACAGGACAACCTTGTAAAGAGGTGACAACGAAGAAAATGCAAATCATATAGTGCTTGATGCTCTTTGCACCGTTATACAGCCCCAATACCCATCCTGTGACTAGGTCAGTGCTGCACGCAATACAACAGGTGACTCTGCGTGACTAGTCACATGGCCGTGCATAGCAGCGCCAATCAGTTTGCTCATTTCTGCTACCAGTAAATCATATGAGCTAAATGTTAGTTCACATGATGCTTTACTGGCAGTTTATACAGCTGTAGTGCGATCAGATGACCAGCAGACCTTTGAAGCATCTTCCTCTAGGATTCACAAAATCCTCCGTTTCATGGTTCTGCTCCCATTTGCTCACAGGATTGTGACCATTTTCCAAGCAGGCTGAAAACTCACCTTATGGAAGTCCCACATAATGCAAAACACTGAGATGTTTATGGCTCTTAAAGTCAGAAAGTGAATGCTGTTTTCTGACTTTGTTCTGTGGGCAATGAGGCTAAGCATCTGGCTCACACACGGTGTCACCATTGATGAGATTGCGGGGGTTTACAGGGCTGAATCATAGAAGGTTCCAGAACCTCTACAGTTTTCCATCTGGGGGAGCCATGTAACAGCCCGTGTGACTCAGAGCTTCAAGTAGGGTGCTGCCTCGGTTAAACACGCTGAGAGAGACACTGCTCACATAGAAACCAAAACTTCTGCATACTTCCGGTCATGGCCTGAACGTGGAGGATCTCAAAACCTGGAGAATGAAATGAACCTCAGAGCCCAAAGGTTCATTTCAGAACCTGGAGAATCATCTCAGAGCCCAAAGGCTCATCTCAGACCCTGTAGGTTCATCTCAGAACCTGAAAGTTCATCTCAGAACCACACACCTGTGCATGCTGACTTTTCTTTTTTGGGATGTAATGTCAAGGACCCCCATGCAAGCTGGATCTCTACTTTTTCATTTAGAAGATGAGCTCTTTATGTATTACTTTTCAACTCAAGTCATTCAAAGGCCCAAATTGTTAACTACCATCAGTCTGTCAAGCTCCAGACTCTACTTACTGTAGAGGTACTGTTACGGTTAGGGTGAGGTTAGGGTTACTGGTACTCTGAGGGTTAGGATGAGGTACTGAACACTATGACACTTTGAAACCTCTGGCCATAGCATTTTATACAGCATTGCCTCTCTTATTTTCGGGGTTCCCCAGGGGTCCATTTTAGGCCCGGCTCTGTTTGTACTTTACATTTGAGAAACATGGCATTTTGTTTCATTGTTACGCAGATGATGCATATATTTATCTTTCCTTTGATAAAAAAGCCGCAAATTGAGCAAAGCACTAATTCGACTGTTGATGCGGCCGTGACCTTTAAACGTCATATGTGTCCCAACACTGACTGCATCTACATCACATCTGAACACCTATTTACTACTACTGGCTTTTAACAAAGTACAAGATGTATGATCTGTTCTTGACCTGTTCTTGTAGCTGTATTGTTTTTATGTAAATGCCTGTATTATTTCTTATCTGTACAGCACTTTGGTCAGCTGGTTCAAATGTGCTTTATAAATACATTTGAAATTTGAGTTCAAGTTCAAGATGTTCATTGTCATATACTGTAGATAGTAAAAACACAATGTTCAGACCACGCAATGAAATTCTCTCTTTGCCATATCCTTGTACACAATGATAATAAGTAAAGTGCTCTGTGCATTGCTACAAAAAAGTTACGTCGATGAAGATTTTGAGTAACAGGGGGTGGATGCATTGATCATGATTCTGACAGCCTGTGGGTAGAAGCTATTTGTGGGTCTTGTTCTCCTTGATTCACACTACTGTGTGAGGAGCTATGTCATGGGTGTGCTGTCCTTAATAATGCTGTGTCCCCCCCTGATGGCTCTGGTGGTGTAAATGTCCTGGAGAGATGGGAAGACTGTTCCAAAGATTTACTGTGCATCTTTTATTACACGTTGAAGTGTGCCTTTGTGTCCTGAGCAGAGCAGCTTCCATGCCACACTGCCATGGATCTGGTGATGACTCTCAACGGTACATCTGTAAAAGTTGCTGAGGATTTTGGTTGACATGCCAAATTTCCCCAGTCTTCTCAAGAAGTATAGCCTCTGCTGTGATTTCATCAGGAGCTGGTGAGTGTTATTAGACCAGGTGAGATCCTCACTGATGTAGGTTCCCAGGAATTTAAAGGTTTTCATCCTTTCCACCTGTCTCACCAATCTATGTGCTGCTCCTTTTCCTTGGATCGATACTCATCTCCTTGGTCTTGTCTGCATCTAAGGAGAGAATATTCGCCTGAGACCAGGCCACGAGTCGTTGCCATCTCTCTTCTATTTGCAGTCTCTTCTCCCCCAGTGATCAGTCCAATGACTGTGGTATGATGCTGATGTTGGTCTTGGAAGCCACGCAGTCATAGGGGAAGAGTGTGTACAGCAGCAGACTCAACAAACAGCCCTGGGGGATCCCTGTACTTATGGTTCTAATGCCTGATAACTGACTGGTTTCTGAGTCTGAGTGGAGTCTGTCAGAAGGTTCAGCACCTACTTGCCGAGGGAGGGTGTCAATGTGAGGGTAAGGAACTTTTCAGAAAGTCTGTGTGGTATGACTGTGTTGAATGCCAAGCTGTAATCAATAAATAACACTCTCACATATGCATCCTTACCCTCTAAGGTCACTCTAAGGTGAGGGCTGCATGGACAACAGCATTAACAGCATCATCAGTGGACTGATTCCATCGTCATGCAGATTGTAATGGATCCACGGTGGCTAGGATGGTCCTTTTTATGTGGGTTTTGACTAACCTTTCAGAACAATTCACCATGATTGAGGTAAGTGCTATGGGACGATAATCATTTTAGCCGGTCATGGTATTTTTGTTTGGGAGAGCGACAATAATAGTGGGTTTAAAGAAGGCGGGCACTGAGGACTGAGCGGGTGACAGATTAAAGATGACCGCGATCTTGGTGACAAACCCCCATCCTTGAAAGGATGGCACAAGATTATTAAGGAAATGATTCCCTTAGAATCTTTAACTTGTCTTATTCATATGTCTACTGAAGCTTTTCTTTAAGTTTGGACTCCATACCTGGATTATATTGATGTCTCCTTAAGCAATATTTTAAGTTTTGGTATCCAATAATGCACTTTTTTTTCTCTCTCCTCTTTTTCACTAGCATTATAAAAGATGGGCATTGTTTGTTTGTTGTATGTTGTTTGTTGGAATGTTCATAAAAAGATGCAATAAAAAAAAGAAATAATAATAATAAATGATGAAATGTGTTACCGAAAAAAAAAAAAAAGATGACCGTGATCACATCAGCCAGATCCGATAAGCAAACCCTGAGTGCGCACCCTGGGATGCTGCCTGGGCCAACTGCCTTCCAGGGGTTCCTTCTCCTCAGAGCCATGCACACCTTCGCCGATCACACAGACAGTGATGTGTTCAGCATGCCCTCTGCGGGCAGAATCCTGCTCTGTCAGTTGGTGCTGTGGGCCTCAAATTGAGCATAGAACTCATTCAACTCATCTGGGGGTGTGATTTCGCTGGTTATGATCTCCTGGCTCTTTAGCTGATACCCTGATATCTTGTGCTACGTGCTTCGGGAATAAGCTGTGGTATAATACCCCTCCACTTTCAGACTGTAATGCCTCTTGACCTGATTGATCTGTGCAGGTTGTATCTGGCTATTTTATAGTCCCCAGCCTCACCTGAGACAAACACAATGGAGCGAGCGCATAGCATAGACGGACTTTCCAGTTCACCCAATTAATCCCGTAGGATATCCACTGGGTTAGGAGGTCTTACTGTGTTTTTATGAGAATAATGTTCACAGTGCATGTGCTTTGATTTGAAAGTATTCTGGCAAAACCTTTTTGGTAAAATCCTCTGGATATTTAAACAATTAGTGTTTGATGTAGCACAGGGAATGTGAATTAGTGCCCCCCCCCCCCAGCAGTGTGGGGGCCTCCAGCTCAGTGTCCCCGTCCACCACCCCGCTGTAGTTGAAGTTCTGAAGGCCTGTGCTGAGCCGCTTTTCATGCCCTAGGTTTCCTGTGACAGCCAAACACACCCCCCCGATCTGTGGCTGCACCCCCCACAAAACACTGTATGGTGACAGTGTGACCAACCTCTGCCCACAGGCCTCCAAAGCTCTCAGAAGCTATTCTGATGTGTTGGATGCTGAAGAGCACAGCGCAGGGGGGAAGGGGGGCAGCCCACCAGCCAATCATTCAGCAGATGTGCCCCCGCACTCTACCACCGGTGTGCACTCGGATCCACAAGGTTCTCATGATTTGCGAAGCAGCTGGTGTCCAGCTGTCACGCAGGGCTCACTTATAAGCATCTATGTCCCACATAGTGCAAAACACTGAGATGTTTATGGCTCTTAAAGTCAGAAAGTGAATGCTCACAGTGGGCTTACTCACAGGCACCAGCGTTTACTGACCGTCACGCCGGGCTCACTCACAGGCACCAGCGTTTACTGACCGTCACGCCGGGCTCACTCAGAGGCACCAGCGTTTATTGACCGTCACGCCGGGCTCACTCACAGGCACCAGCGTTTACTGACCGTCACGCCGGGCTCACTCACAGGCACCAGCGTTTACTGACCGTCATGCCGGGCTCACTCACAGGCACCAGCGTTTACTGACCGTCACGCCGGGCTTACTCAGAAGCACCAGCATTTACTGACCGTCACAGCACCAGAAAGCATTTTATGAAGAGTGAGTGAAAGTGAGCCTGCCTGCCAGTAAAGCAGGGTATGCTGTGGCTTCTCAGAAACGATGTCAAAACAAGTCAGATGTCGGATAAACGGAGAGTGTGTGTCAGCGGCAAGGAATCGGGTCGATTTTTAACATCCGCAGGCTGCCTCCGCTCCTTGGCCCGGACACGTGATGTTTACTGGTTGGATGACAGTGACACTTGTTTTTTCAAACAAGTTTTGCAGGTCCAACCCTGGGCTAGTGACATCACTGAACACAAAATCATCACACATGGCTTTTAACCAGCAAAGGTGTGGTAGGCACACAGGGAAACAAAAGCAGATGTTGCCATGCAGGCCTTTTTGTGATTTCGGCGTGTCATCTGTGGAAAGCTTACAATTGCAGAAACAGCAGCATGTTCCAGGAAAGGAGAGAGAGGTTCCCTGGTAAGATCGGAGACAGGAAACCCGCTTAGGGTTACTGAGGCGTTGGGGTGTGTGACGCAAGCTGCCCCCCCAGCCACAATAAAAAACAAGAGCTGATCCTCCACATGATAAATGTAAGGCTCCAGCATTCAGTCCACAGCTCAACCAAGTGCCCCTCCACCTAATCAGGGTAAACCTAACCTTAACCTAACCCTAACCCTAACCCCTCACACAGCGAGCCTAAAATCTGTAGCAGAAAGGCTGTAACGGCTGCTCCAAGGCAGTTTGGAAAAGCAGCTGACATGTCAGTGAGGCAGGGGGGGTGGGGGCCGGGGGCCGGGGACTGATGAGGGTGGGATGGCAACGGCAGGTCAAGACCTCCTGGGTTCTGGTGGAATCTGGCCATGCTGATCCAGGTTCGAGTGCAGCACATATACAGGACTGTAATATGTTAGTGTTTCGTCACTTGTGGGAACATTATTTCAGCTAAAAGAGGAAGTGTCAGGGAAATACCCTCCCCCATGACCGGCTGTCTCAATTCTCTTCCAGAAACTTTCAAACATGAATAATAAAAGACTCCGTCGCCTCACGCGCTACCCCCTTATGTTTATGGCTTTACGAGCACCGCCTGACCCCCGGTCTGCCATAAAGAGACGTGGCTCCGCCGCAGGCAGGTTAGCGCCACCCTCTGCTTCTTGCCGCAGGTCCTGGCAGCGTGTAGATCGCTCTGACACCCGCCGACTCGCTCACACGTGCCGCACACACACGCCCTGCCCGGGATGAAGGTTCTGATCGTGGCTCTTGCCCTCTGGGGGGCATCCTGCGCTGCCAGCCTCTCCTTGGAGGATCTGGAGTTCCACGCCTGGAAGCTGCAGTTTGGTGAGACCCTTGTCTTTTGAAGTGTATCAGCATGTTACCTGAGAGAGCAGTGAGCTGCCTCTGTTTGGGGGCCTATCTGTGAGGGTGGGGGGCTCAGTGGAGGGGGTGGGGTAGGGAAGGAATCAGTGTTAAAGACAAGCAGATTTCCTTGTGTGGTTTAGAAGTTCGCTCCTATTTGACTGAGAAACACAAATGTACCCATATCCCAGATTGCGTCCCTGCTTGTGTCCGTGCCCATGGTCGTGTCTGTGGGCACGTCTCATGGCCATGTCCGCCTGCCGTGTATCACTTTGACACACGCAGCCGTGCCTCGCAGGCCAGCTGCTGAGGGCAGAGCTGCTCTTACCGCGCCTTTAGCTGTGACACTAGGCAGCGAGTGCTGAGCAGCAGGCGGCATCACGGCGGGAAACAGCCAGGGAAACATGAATATTCATCTGCCTCTCGTGCTTCTTAGACCTTTTTTATGACGTTAATGTCAAACACGTACAGCCCGATGCTGACAGCAAGGGGGTGGCAGGCTGCAAAGTTCACCCACCTCCCCTGGGAATCCAGGTAGCGATAAGAACTAATAACTGAATCAGTAAATAATGATCATCAGAAAGCGGCATTTCCTGGCTTCAGCACAAGCCAGCTTTACCTGATGAAGACACCCTGAGATATACAGGTTCGATCTGCCTGCCCGGTCTTGATTAGCTGAAGGGCTGACCAATGAGGTCTTCTCCTAGGAGGGTTAGTATTGGGATGTAACTTGACTCCCACCCCCCCAGGAAAGGTGTATGACTCCCCTGCTGAGGAGGCCCAGCGGAGGCTGACCTGGCTGTCCAACCGCAAGCTGGTCATCGTGCACAACATGCTGGCTGACCAGGGCCTGAAGAGCTACCGGCTGGGCATGACCTTCTTCTCTGACATGGTAGGGCTTTGGGGGGCAGGCTACAGGGCCTAACAGCCCACTGTGGGTGGTGTGGTGAGTCCTGGGGGGTTATATGTGAGACAAAGTCCAACACTGAGGAGCTGACCCCACCCCACCCTGCAGGACAACCAGGAGTACCGGAGTACTGCCTTCAGTGGCTGTCTGGGCTACTTCAACGCCACCCTGGGGCGAAAGGGCAGCTCCTTTCTG
Organism: Mormyrus lacerda; assembly: GCA_015163995.2. NCBI lineage: Eukaryota > Metazoa > Chordata > Actinopteri > Osteoglossiformes > Mormyridae > Mormyrus > Mormyrus lacerda. Next base: position 19,606,495 of record JAABNX020000030.1, read on the forward strand.
CGGCAGGTAGGGGGCCTGAGTCTCCCCAGTGAGGTCGACTGGAGGACCAAGGGCTACGTCACTGACGTCAAAGACCAGAAACAGTGTGGCTCCTGCTGGGCCTTCAGCACGGTGAGATGGGGGCGTGAGTGTGGTGGGTGTGAGTGGGGGGTGTTTGGCTGCCTCTGACAGCTTACATCCCGCCCCCAGACTGGCTCTCTGGAAGGCCAGACCTTTAGGAAGACCCAGAAGCTGGTGTCCCTCAGCGAGCAGCAGCTGGTAGACTGCTCTGGTGATTATGGAAACTTTGGCTGCGGCGGGGGGCTGATGGACAATGCCTTTAAGTACATCAAGGACAACGGGGGTATCGACACTGAGGAGGCATACCCTTATGAGGCCCAGGCGAGTGCCCCCTCCCTCCCCTGCCCGGCTCTCCCAGGAGAATAAACAAGAGAAGTAACCCCTCAATCCCCCCACCCAGGACGGAAAGTGCAGATTCAAGCCGGATGCCATCGGAGCGACGTGCACAGGCTTTGTGGACATTCCCGAAGGCGACGAGGCCGCGCTACAGGAAGCTGTCGCCACCGTGGGACCCATTTCTGTGGCCATCGACGCAGGTCACGTCTCCTTCCAGCTGTACAACTCAGGTGAGAGTGCCTTGGGCTGGCAGAAGACTCCCTCCACCCCTCTCCCATACCGCGCCCCGCAGGCATACATGATGATCGCGTCCTCCCATATCGGCCCCTGCAGGCATATACAATGAGCCAGAGTGTAGCAGCAGTGACCTGGACCACGGTGTGCTGGCGGTCGGCTACGGAACCGAAGACGGCCAAGACTACTGGCTTGTGAAGAACAGGTAGAGGCTGCCGGTCCTGGGTTCTCTGTTAGTGTCATTACACTAATTAACTGCCACTTCACCCAAAGACATCAGTGGTGACCTTTGACCCAATGTCACACAGTCCATAGTCATTAATCAGTGACTGTTTAAAGTGGGGTAATGACCTCACAGGCTGATACAGAGGTTGTGTGCCCAGAGGCAGGGCTTCAGAAATGCTGATTCACAGGTGTGTGTGTGTGTGTGTGTGGTTTTCAGCTGGGGTCTAGAATGGGGTGACAAAGGCTACATCAAGATGTCCAGGAATAAGCAGAACCAGTGTGGCATCGCCACAGCTTCCAGCTACCCTCTGGTCTGAGCACAGTCACAGGTACATATATTAAAACACTACTTGGCTTCCTTGAAGGCTAAAAGCACGGGGTGTGGGAATCCCTGCAGGGACACCTCTGGGGAAGCCCCCGGGAATACCTCCTCGCTGTGACCTACGTGTTTCACTTCCCACAGGAAGGAAGCGGGCAGAGGTCACAATGGAGATCTGGAGAAGAATAATTAACATCAATACCTCACGGCTTCCCAGGACACCCACTGTGAATGACGCCCCCTTTACCCCAGTAGTTCATCACGGCATGACTGGATACTTGAATTTGCAGTAATTGCCTTAAATATGTGTATATTAACACAACATCCTGACCAATAAAACTGACATGATCTGACTTTTGATACTTTCATCAGAGTCATTCTTTCTTAAGTCCGGAGAGCCTCACCGTGATGTCAGGCCGTCCCTCCATCCGGAGAGCCTCGCCGTGATGTCAGGCTGTCCCTCTGTGGCCTCAGAGGGTTCTCTTAAGCTGAAATGTCTAATGTGGGCATCAGCTTTCATGCAAAGTAACGACAAACTTTCCATTGGGATAAGAAGTGGCTCTCCGTCTCCATGGACACCATACTAAGTCTGAGCTATTGCCACATTATGTGCTCAACTGGACGCACTTTGGCACTTGTATGATACCTGTTGTCACATTTGTGTTTCTTCTTCTATGGTTATAACCCAAATCCCTACAATGACAAAGCTCCTACTTAGCCCTAACCTTAACCATAAATAACCAAACCTAGCACCAGACTGATGGTCCCCATAACATCAAAATAACATGTTTTTCCATCATATCTGGTCCTCACAATGTAATATATACATATTCCACATGCATGCACGCACACACACACACACACACACACACACACAAACACACATGTCCCTGACGGTCTACTTACATGTCTTTCTGTGGAGTCCACCTGTGTGCCTTCCTGTGCTGTGCACCTATCAGTCAAAACTTGCCAGACGTGTGAAGCTCTTTGCAAAATATGCTGGAAACAGGGAGGAGTCAGTTGCTTCATAGTCATTTGCCAGCAGCAGAAAGATGTTGCCTCCTTATTCAGTCAATTACTACTTGCAGATTTGCAGGTGGGCTACAAGTAACAGTGTGTTACCTACATTCTGACGGGAAACACGCTTCATGGTCTGGTCCACATGGGAGCAGAAGATGGAACAGGGTTCATTTCAACCAATAGACCTAACAGAAAGTAACAGGGTCACAGCAGCTCAAAACTGGGAGTACAGAACCCAGCTGACAAGACGGGCCACAGACAGGATTGACATTAATTCCAGGACTGGGAAGCACTTTTATACAAAGACTAACGAGGGAGCAAAACAAGAGGCAGCTGGAGTGAATCACTCAGGGGCAGGAACGAGAGGCAAGACAGACGTGTAACAGGTGTGGCTCATTAGAGGGAGGGTTGGATGGCAAGGAGGGCTAATATATAATAACAAATACTAATACTATACTGCAAAGAAGAAGGTAAAAATAGTGATAAACAGGCAACTGAAAACAGGGGTTTTGACACATTTTAGAATATAAACTGTTTGGCAAACTAAAAAGAATGACGAAAACTAGAAGCAGTGGTGAACGATGGCTGCTAGGGAAGGGGACTGATGAACTGCCCAGATCATCCAACCAATGACTTATGATGCATTTCCACATTGATAAAAATGCTGCTTTGAAAGAGGTAGCACACCTAGCCATGTGCTAGAGTCCGGGATTCGCATACTGATGAAGCTTAATGAAGCATATGCAAAGGCAACAAGCCCATTTTCATCTGTAAATTATGTAAGGTATATATTTCATCATAACCTAACAGTTGCCAGACAAACAATATTAGAGCTGGGGTGGTCATGTCTCATGAACTTAATTTTTTTTGACCATTCTAGTGAACGCGCTTCATGGCCTGTGCTGCTAGAGACAGACAGGCACTCCCCGTGATTCATGGCCTGTGCTGCTAGAGACAGACAGGCACTCCCCATGCATTCTACCTCATCCTGAGGAGACTTGTACATCTTCCTTTAAAAAGCTGCTCTCTTTGCTGTTCTTCCTGCTTCCTATCACTATCTGCATGAATGTAACCACACTGCCCCTTCTGTACCCCCTGCAAAACAACACATGAACCCTTTAAGAACTTGTATCGCCCTTTCCATTGTCCAAATCCTCATGTAAGGAGGCCAGGGAAGGTATTTTTTCAGATCCAGGGGTGCAAAGCAAGGATGATAAACTCTATGGAAACAAAAACACAGTCTTGCATGCAGAAAGGGTACATGAGCTGCCAGGATGGGATTGCAGGAGAGAGGTCACAGTCACAGGTCAAAGAGGTCACAGGTCAGACAGGTCACAGGTCAGCATCCCAGAGACAGATCTGAGATTTCAAAATCTACAAACTGGCTACACTGCTCTTAGAGCAGAAACATGGTGAGCAACACATACTTGCATTTTATTTCTCATATTACCTGTTTTACAGCTGCACTTTTAATGGATCCTCTTCAGCTTGAGGTACAACAGCGGTTACCCCAACAAGTAGCAATGTTTCTAAGGGCCATTTACTCGATATTGCATCATTAGGACTTCAGTGCAAGACACGTACATCATAAAATATTATCATTTGTTTTTTACTTTGCATATCTAAATCAGTTTGTTCCATAGTGGGCAGGAAAGACGCCACTATCTGCGGCGTCTCTCCGGCCTGCTCGTCCTTCTATCTGCGGCGTCTCTCCGGCCTGCTCGTCCTTCTGCCTGTGAGATCTCTCTGGTCTGCTCATCCTTCTGCCTGCGGCGTCTCTCCGGCCTGCTCGTCCTTCTGCCTGTGGGGTCTCTCCGGCCTGCTCGTCCTTCTGCCTGTGGGGTCTTTCTGGTCTGCTCGTCCTTCTATCTGCGGCGTCTCTCCGGCCTGCTCGTCCTTCTGCCTGTGAGATCTCTCTGGTCTGCTCATC
>JAABNX020000030.1:19610718-19622223 GCA_015163995.2 Mormyrus lacerda
CTTCTGCCTGCGGTGTCTCTCCGGCCTGCTCGTCCTTCTGCCTGTGGGGTCTCTCCGGCCTGCTCGTCCTTCTGCCTGTGGGGTCTCTCCGGTCTGCTCGTCCTTCTGCCTGTGAGGTCTCTCCGGCCTGCTCGTCCTTCTGCCTGTGGGGTCTCTCCGGCCTGCTCGTCCTTCTGCCTGCTCTCCTGTATGCCCGGCTGCTATACTGCTGTTCGCCCTGCCATCTGAAGCAGCACCATCACCTGCCTGCCCTCCGCTTTGAGACTCAAATCTTACAATTAGGAGAGTATGAACTAGGGCTCTGCCATCTTAGAGTCTGGTTGAGGTTAGGGCTTCCTCTGCTCCAGACAGAGGAAGGATTGAGGATGGGCTCCGCCTTTGAGTCTGGTTCCTCCCAAGATTTCTTCCTTCTAGGGAGCTGTTCCTTCCTCCTGTCACCTATGGCTTGCTTTCTAGGGGCTTTGGGCAGGGATAATGTGAAATGCTATGAAACAATGTAATGTATTAAAAATGTGCTATACAAATAATATTGATTTGAACTGAAATTAAGTTTAGTCTAACACTGGCATTAAACGCAGATTTCGGGGGATTAAAACTGTGCTGACCCAATATACTGGTGTGTGAAACTGGATCCTATGGCGCCACCTTCTGGCGAGCAAGAGTATACGCTGATTTAAACTGCTCAGAGTAGTCGCGAAATCACGTGTCTGAATGTTTTCCGAGAAACATAACTGTGGGAAAATGATTTTTGTTACTTAAGCTACTCCATATTAAGGTTGGAAGAATTATTCTGTAAAGTTCAAACGATGAAGCGTTATTAATGTTATAATACATACAGCTCATATGGTACAGTAAATTTAATGGCTATTAACCTTATTATGAAAATACATATGCTGATTAATGAGACAAAAATTACAAAACCAACTGGTCTGGTTTATGGGAGCCTGGAGTAAACCGCGTCTTTATCTTCGTAATAAAGTCTGAAACGTCAGGGTCTTAGTAGACATCGCCACGGCAAGGAGAAAACGTAATGCGCCTATTAAGCCAAGAGTTTAGGCACAAGGCGCACTCAGACGAACTTGGCCGGCAGCCGCGCATGGATGTGAGCGGGCTGGTATGACCGGACTGGCTCCGGATCACAGAGCCTCAAACCGGATAAACTGGATGAGCGCCATTTACATCAAAGCCCTAAGCTTGTCCTCGTAGCAGAAACGCCTCTGTAAATGTCTGTGAAGCTCATGTGATCTTTCTGCGAGAGCGTTTTGGTGCTGAGGGAGCTTGCTTGGAGTAATCATTATTCATTATTTTTTTAACCGTATTTTGCATACATATACATATAAACCACTTATCCAGATATATAACTGCGCCTTTTAACGTCCTCTTGGCAACAGACTCTCCTTTACTGCAAACACCAGTTCTGCTCCCGGTGTTACTGTATTGCTCATTAGATTTCCCACATAATATTTTAAATTATTAATATTACATCTACCTGCAGCTAATTTTCCACCTTTCTGTCAGTGTCTGCCGATTGATTCCTGTCCCCTGCAATTTTCGCTCTCAGCTTCTATGTTGTTATTTACAGAAAATGCCTTCACTGAAATGATTGCCTTTCCTTTCTCGGGGAAATGGAAGACATCTGTTTTAATCATGGGCAAACAGTTGCCCTCGATGTAATTAATGAAAATGTATTTAGCGATTTTAATGTGCCCTTCTGAAATGTCACATTACCTCTAGTTCGGATAATATTTGCCCAGAGATTGAGAAGAAAATGAGTTAGGAATTAGTGGTGGGTAATCAGATTGTGAACGAAAGTGTGACCTTCACCTCCCCTTCCAGCCATGGTGGGGGTCCGCCCGGCCTCCGTCCTCTTAAAGGGACACTCACCCCCTTCTAACTCAGATGCATCTTAGAGCTTATGCCTGATGAAAAATGTATCGGTCGTTTGTTCATTATAGTATCTAAGTGTTTAAAATGGCACCTCTGGGTACAGCGAAGCATGGGGAGCTTTTAATTGACGCAACCTCCTTCCATCCACACACACACACACACACACACACACACACGTTTGTATTGATATGTTTGTAGGAACCATCCTTGCATTTCTATGGGCATAACCCTAATCCCAACAATGACACCCTTAACTCTCACCCAGCCCTGACCGTAACCATAAGTAACCAAACTAAGTCCTTCCGCAGTTTTTGTTTTTTGATTTCAGTCACAGACTTTTACAAAATTGAGTTTCCCCTTGTGGGGCTCAAAAATGGTCCTCACAAGGTCAATATACATACAATGTAATACATATACCCCCCACATACGTACAATTACACATATATATTCATTCCGTCAATTTGGCAGGGCTTGTTACTCATTGCTTGCGATGATGGTTAAGCTGAACCCCATACATGGTCTCCTGGACCAACCTGCACTGAAGCCTCAAACCAGGCTTCAGGGTTACGTCACAGTTAACTGGAGTCACCCTATTGGGCTTAATAACGGCTTTCGTGGTCTTTGTCATTGTACATTACATTGGCGGCCTCCTGTGGCCACACATAGTGCTGCACTCAGTTCACAGAAAATTACAGACACCGGAGGTTGTAGAGTGACCAGCAGTCCGCAGCGGGCACCTCTGCTGTGGGGGGGGGCGCAGACAGAGGGAGAGAGCGAGCCGTGTAAATTAATTGGTTTTGTTAAATCCCCCCTTGAACGGGAAGCTGTTGCAGTCTCACAAAAGGCCATTACCGGCAATCAATTTAAATCTGTTTTACCCGTCCCACAGAAACCAATTAGGAAATTTAATTTTACTTTTTGATTTACAGCATTTACACATACAGGGTCCAATCCAGTTAAAATGCTGAAGAAACAGAGGAAGGCTGGGATGCTGGAGATGGACCAAAGCCTGTTGATTGAATCGTTCAGGGAGCGGATGGATGAAAGACTCTCTGCTTTAATGAATACAGCTGCAGAAAACAAACACACCTAATTGCTGACATGAAGACAAAAGGAGGAGTTTTCCTTCGGCTGTCTGGTACAGGCTCCCGGCACAGCCGAGAGCGAGCGGAGGTGCAAGCGGCCCCTTGATTCACTGCGCCAGCTGTGTCCCTAGTTTGGCAGCTGCATTTCCCCCTGACAGATTACTCCAATATGTAAGACCTTACATATTACATAAATGAGGCTCCTTAAACTCTTAAAGCAGCTCCTTCAGTCAGACACTACATCCTGTTACTCTGAACAGCAGCATATTTCACCACCAATTACGGCATTCTGCACCCCCCCCCCCTCCCCTCCCTTGTATACCTGACAACTGCCTCCTCCCTACTTTGCATTTCAGCTTCTGGACTCCCCAACAGTGATTGTGAAAGGACGATGCAGTGTTTCAGTTCAGGCACTAGATGGCAGCATATTGTTTACTAAAGGAAGTGGGTCTGGCACTGGCTGCAGACTCTCAGGAAGGCAACACTGGCAGCCGTAGTGTGACCTCACAACATTAAGGAACGGCCTGTTACAGCAAGAAAGTGTGACAAATGGCGATGATGTAACTTGTATAACAAAAATAACACGCTATCGGAATGCTTTAGCATGTAACAGTGAAATATAGCTGAGTTGCTGTTAGGCCATCTGTTAAGATGGAATATAGAAGGAGAGAGCAAGTGAACAGCAGACAGAGAGATACACACATGTAAGATGGGCCTGTGTCTCCACACTGCTGACTTTCCACAGTCCGCTGGAGCCTCACAGCGGGTCCTGACATGCCCCGGGTGAGCCAGCCCCTCCATTGCTAAATACTCAGTCTGCCATTCTGTGGGGGGGTGGGCATCGTGACAGTAATCCCTGCCAGGGGCCCTCATGCTGACTGTGATCTCACAGGAGCCTCAGAGCCCTTTTGGAGACTGCTGAGGTATCTTCCTATCATTCCGAAGGCCTTGCCCTCTACACCAGCAGAAAGGGCCTATTTTCTACAAGCAGCAAGCTTGGACAGTGGAGCTGATATACCACTGAGCTACATCTGATATACTACGCCTCCTCCTTCCCGCAGTGGTGGGACTGTAGTGGGTGCGACCTGCAGAGAAGGTGGGACTCCTACTTTCTGGCCATGGTCATTCTTATTAAGCAACAAAGTTTATTAGGCGATTGTGGTTAATTAGAATGGTTCTGAGAGCGAGGTTAAGTCCAGGATAGTGTTTTGTGAGTTTGTTTCATGACAGGTCCATGCCGAAAACATAATAATAATAATCAATACTTTATTAATCCCCGTGGGGAAATTGTCTTTACAGACACACAGGCTTAGCCCACTGAGCCACATGCTGCCCCCATCTAAGACATGGACACATATGGCTGGCGTCCCATAATGCAATGCAGCATGTAAGGTGAAGGCTGGGAGGTCAAGTAGGGTGGGCAGTGGAAGAGGTGAAACAGAAAGAGAGATCAAGGGCGAGAAGGGAGAGAGGACAGATAGGGAGAAAGCGAGAGGGAGTGAGATAGAACTGGGAGCCGCTTTGACACACCATGACTGAGGGCATGATGCCAAAAATGCAGAAACAGAGCAGCTAGAGTGTGTCACTCAAACCTCCAGCAGCAGGAGAGCACCCCCCACCCCCCTGCTTTGTCCCACTGGACACACAGCTGCTCTCAGCTTTCCTCTCAGGTGTGAACCATGGACTGTTTACACTGAGATTATCATGGGGGTGTGTCAGTAATACAGCCACCTGCTGATTGGAATAGCCGGATGAAGGGGCGGGGTCAGAGCCGACCAATCGGGGAGCGGAAGGTATGACCCTCAGGCCCTGAACCTGGCCCGCCAAGTGTGGTGAAATTGAACACACTTCAAAAGAACAACAGAAACGCATCAGAGCATCGCCGTTTCGAAATCCATTTTGTTTGGAACGACAGGAAAGACCAGAGGGGAAACAAACTCAAAGCAGGGGAATTTCAGGCGAGGGTGGGGGCAGGGGATGTGTTTGTTTAAAATGGCAGCTGTTCTGTGATCAGTGTGGTTTAATCTTTGCCGTTATCGTCACCACACAGAGTTACCCCTTTGGGTGTTCCTGTCCAAAGCAACCCCCGCTGTGGAGGTCAGGGTGGGGAAATCTGGAGGGAGATGGAGCGAGATGGAGCGAGGGAGAGAAAGAAGGCAGAATGTCAGCCACCATTAAGGGAGGATCTGCAGCAAGGCGGGGTGGGGCGGGGGGGGGGGGGTTCAGGAGTAATGTGACTTAGTAGTGAAGCCCAGGCAGGTTCAGTGCCAGGGTGCCAGGCACGTCCCCACCATCCTGGCACAGCCACAGATGGGCGTTTTGCTTCCTGGCACAGACTGATTTCTCATGCTCTAATTGGCTGTGATTTGTCATGCATTAACCAGTCTGAGCCCTTGTTCGCCTTTCTGCAGACCTTGTTGGGTGTGTGCAGTGATTCTGGTCTGAACAATGGAAGTGTCACAACGTGATGGTACTAGGGGTACTGAGACAGAGCCCAGGAAGCTGGGACAACCAGCGGAGTTAGTGGCAGTGCTCCTCCTTCCTGGTGGAAGATGCTTGCTTTTATAAATGTTTCTCTGACAGGCAGAGAGTGCGGCTCTCTCTGTCCAATCGGAGAGCCCGTGATTATGTTGGAGAATATTATTAGTCTATAAAGCCAACATTCCTTGCACTTGGGCTGCTCTGATTTGAGCCAGGCGACGGAGGAGGAGCTACTGATGCACGTCCCCTTGGACTGAACAGACGCCCTCGGTATCTATGCCAGAGGTAAAACCACAGAGGCTGGGAGATGGAGGTGCAAAGTGGCATCCTTTTGATGCCACAGGAGGGAACATTTAAAACACACACCAATGAGACCAATGCATAGAGAGTCAGAAACATGCAGGTCTGGCCGTGTGGGAACAGGCCGGGAAGTGCGGCACTGAAGAACAGAGTCGTTACCCTTGATTTCAATACACTCTGAGAGGCATAAATGCTGCTGAGTAATTAATAGAAGCTCGATCATAGAGATCTGCTGAACGGGGGCTCCGGGCGGCAGGGTTCACACTGAGCTCCACTAGACGGAGCCTGAGTCAACTGCTGGTGAACAACCAGGAATGGCCGCTCACAGGCTGCTCCTTTGCTCTGCCGGACCTGTACGTTCGCGCAGGAGTCATCATGCCGCTCACGGGCCTATGGCCCAGCCCTCCTCATATGCAGGTCCTCCTCATAGGCCTGTGCTCCTCATGAGCCTGTGCTCCTCCTGGGCCTGTGCTCCTCATGGTCCGGCCCTCCTCATGTGCAAGTACTCCTCACGGGTCTGCGCAGGTGCATGTGTGCCTGCGTATTGGTGGGGACCAGATGGACGGGGTGATGACAGCAGCAGGCGTGGGCAGTGTGTCGGGGGTAGGGGGGAAAGGGCGGGGCACAAAGGTGACACTCAGAACACTGTGGCGCATTTTGCAGGACCAGATGGTGGCAGTACAGACCCCGCCTCCTGCTGCTCATTTACGTCACTCTTGGGGCCAGCCTGCCAGGCTCAGCAGGTCATCCTCCCTCTGGGGAGGGGCGGTGAAGCTATGAGGGTTACGGAACAGTGACATAACCGCACCCAGCGGGGCGTGTGAGGGCTGTACCACTCATGACCACTGGTGGCACCCGAGTCACAGACCTCCTGACAACCTCCTCCATGACGCAGGTAGGACAAGGCAAGCAGCAGAGCCTCACGTCTGAGCCATCCAGCCCATCAGGGAGGACCACTTTTTATGCTTGTTTTTTCCCGGTTTTTCTGGTTGGTTCCTACCATGTTGAGTACGTCTCCCCCTCCCAGATCACGTCTCCCCCCCTCCCTGCCTCATCAGGCTGCCATTGTGCAGCTCATTGGGGGACTAGTTGGACAGACTGGGCAGCGGCTCATGCTGCCTGTCATCAGCTGACATCAGCGCTGGTTGCTGATTAGCCGGCTGCTGATTCCTTGCTGGCCCCCCCACCCCACTGCCCTGTCAGCCTCCATAATAGGACCTGAAGCCTCCAGGTCGTCCCCGACCTTCTCCTCACACCCTTATCTGCTACAGGTGGGAAGGCAGCTGGCAGTAGACCTGGAATCCTCTCAGGAGGTTCACAGAAGGAGACCCCCCCAAAAGAAGCCCCAGCTGTGTCTAACCAGTCCTTCTCCCCAGCACCTCAGTGGCATTTCACCTTGCTTTCACAGATCTGGACTCTTTTCTAGAACCTTCAGAAGGAGGCCAGGAGGGCTATTCGAATCACCAGTTGTTCTCCTTGTTTTATGCCTCTCCTCCATTCTTATATCAATCCCCCGCTCAGCTCTTCCTATTTAGGAGGACACTTCACACTGGCTGCTGCTGCTGCTGTCTTGCATGTTTTCTCCCAGTCTGTGGGTGGAGCCTACAGAGAAGGCGGGACTGCAGTGGGCGTGACCTACAGAGAAGGCGGGACTGCAGTGGGCGTGACCTGCAGAGAAGGCGGGACTGCAGTGGGCGTGACTTGCAAAGAAGGCGGGACTGCAGTGGGCGTGACTTGCAGAGAAGGTGGGACTGCTGTAGGATTGGACTGTAGAGAAGGTGAGCCACCCTAGCCCTCCTCCTAGGTCTGACTCTGACCGTGTCGGCTGTCAATGGGGTACCAGCAGTTACCTCACAACCCCACCTGAGGTGGTTTATCATCTGGCTGTGAATGATAGCTGTGTTTTGGGCAGGGGCCACCGGCAGACTCGGTCGCTTCAGCGATATAGCAGCGATATAGATGATAGCATTACGTAATAAAAGCTACAGTAAAACATGCAGTGTCATTTCGTGCTTTTAATGAGAAGCCGGGGGAGTGATGCCCAGACACCTGCTCGCGACTATGTGGGAACAGATTAGCGTGAGTTAGCGTTGTCACGGAGACCCGACCAGTCGTCTCTCATGGGCTTGATCATCTGTGGATGGTTTTTCAGTATAATCCAGAGTCGACTCTCAAACACCCGAGATCCATACCACCCCACTCTGCCTCCAGCCCCCCCACCGGAGAGGAGTCTGCATCTCCCATCTGAGGAATAGGTAATTAATTAGTTAGGTCTTCCACTTCAGGCAGTAATGTCTCTTATCCCACTGCCTAGTGAGGCGGTACGACTTTCTACACATTAACCCAGGGGCGGGGGGGGTGCATTTTACAGACCACTGGAGGGGGGTTGCACTACACATGTAGGCAGCATATTTTCCAGGGGTTTCTCTGACATGTCTGTGTCCAGATGCTGGGCTGACATAGATTAGCCAGCAGCCCAATTAGCTGTAATGGAGTGTGCTATGTGCCAGCCTGATGGCTGTGGACAAAGCTGTGAGCGCAGGCCGCACTCCGTGTCCATCACTGCGCATCAGTCACGTTACAGCGCAGGCTGCGCACCATGCCCGTCACTACACATCCAACCCGCTACAGCGCAGGCCGTGTTCCATGTCCATCACTGCGCCTCCATCTTGCTACAGCACAGGTCACGCTCTGTGTCCATCACTGCGCATCAATCACGCTACAGCGCAGGTCGCACTCCGTGTCCATCACTGCGCATCCATCCTGCTACAGCACAGGTCGCGCTCCGTGTCCATCACTGCGCATCAGTCACGCTACAGTGCAGGTTGCGCACCATGTCCGTCACTGCACGTCCATCCCGCTACAACGCAGGTCGCACTCCGTGTCCGTCACTGCGCATCCATCCTGCTACAGCGCAGACCACGCTCCATGTCCGTTACGTGCATCCATCCTGTTTCAGTGCCCATGTCTGGGGTCGAAGGTGCCCACTAATCGCTTGCTAATTATTAGCAGGTGACGGTGCCTCCATTGAGTGCTGCATCTTAGCGTTGGAGGGCTGACTGGGGGGGGGGGAGGGGGGATGGTAAAAACCCAGTAAAGAGGAGCATAAATAAATAATGAATTACCCCCAAGGCGGGGCCGGCCGGACCAGCTGGGGCAGGGGGGCGGCGGCGGCTAACAGCAGAGCGAGACTCTCCACGGGAAGCAAGGCGCAGAATCATCCATCAGTGAGGCGGAAGGCCTGTCAGGCAGGGTCAGGAGGGGAGGCAGAGGCAGATGGGCAGGGATGATGTGTCCCAGCTCAGGGCTCCGGGTGGGGGGGGGCAGGAGCCTGAGCACTGCCTGGATGGAGAGCTGTTCTGATTGGCCACTGTCCTGTCACTGTCCACACGGCCCCTGCTGCCTGTCATTATATATGAGCCGATTAACATCACATTGTTACAGAAAGTAATTAATATATGTTCTGCAATTGATTCATTGATTATGTCCATATATAAATAAAACCACAGCAGAGTCTTCAATTGGGCTGTCTGATGTCTTATGTGAGACAAAACGCTAATTAGACCCGATTATCTCGTCAGTGGCATTTTGACAATCTATAAGCCCGCTGCACAGTTGCTAACAGACTAAAGGGGTAAATAAGGAGGTTTTAATTAGTCTGATAATCGCGCAGTCAGTTTTCTAGCGCTCAGGCTCACCTCCAGGGGGTGGACAGGGGGCCGCCACTTCACTAAGAACTCTGGGTAATGCTGGAGAGCACCAGTGCCATACCAGCAGAGGGGCCCCCCCTTTTCAGGCCTGGTTCTTATCCACAGAATAATCGCTGGGACCCCACAGGTTGTCACTTTCAGGATTTTCCTGTGGGCTGGAGGCCTCAGGGTAGGCCCTCCTCTGGCTTTGGCTTTGGCTTTGCCCGTCCTGCAGGACCTCCCAAACACAGCCGGCTCCTCCCAGCCAGGGTGAGGAGACGACATGAGCTCTCTGAGATGCTCAGATCTGTGGATTGCTGGAATGGCCGGTGCTCTGTTTGGGCCTCAGCTCTGTGTGTGAGACCCCATTTCGCCATTTCAGGGTGGGTATGGGAGGGGGGGCACTGAGACAGCCAAGAAAGGAGAGAATGACAGAGAGACTAAATTAAAAGCATTTTACTGCCCCCCCAAACCAATCCGCACAGCCCTCTGATGAGAGAGGCCCAAGCACCAACTCGGTGGGACAGATCACTCAGACCAAGGAAAATGAAGCACGGACACCAGTGCACCCCCCCCCCCCCCAGAGGAACACCAGGCCGCAAAGTGGGAGAGGATTGGGTCATCCCACCCAGTGCTGGTGTGACCAGCGCCCTCAGTAGACCACATTATACCAGCCCAGCTCCATGAGCATGTAACAGTGCTGGGGGGGGGGGGGCAAGCAGAGGGTAGCTCATAACAGACCTGTGTTTAAACCAGTGAAACCACTGCACTCTGCCCAGAACCTCTTCCCCACCTTCAGGAAACACAGTGGTCACAGGTCACAGTGTGCCCCCCCCCACTGCATCCCCCCAATCAGACCCTGTCCCACAGTGGCCACTTCCCACATCCCCACAAAGGCCATACCTGACAACAATGACCTGGGGCAATAGTGGCGTAGGAGTAGAAAAGTGTTGTATAAATGCAATCCGTTTACCTTTTACTGCCCGCCCCACAAAGAACCCAGCACACAAAAGGCCACTCCCCCAGCAGAGACCACACATGACACTGCCCCTAAAAAGGACCACCCCCCCACAAAGGCCGTCCCCTTACTCCTTCCCCTCACAGGCATTATCACTTTGAGGTGCCCACCCCTCTTCTCCTCCAAAATGGCTCGACAGAACAGAAAGCAAATGAGACCTCTGGCTTTCCTGTGGTCTCCACGTGCGTCTCCTGCACTGCTGCTGCCCCCTGTGGGCTGGATCCCTGCCAAGTTTTTTTCCCCTCAGTTTCTCACAAAAATAACACTCTTTGCTAAGTCTGGTCTTCTTCCTCCGGGGGACATTGGGATGAAGGAGGTGCGGACAGTCTTGCCGCTCGGACGGCTGGTGACCTGGGGAGCTGCTGCAGATTCCCACACTGTCGGTGACACCGGCGTCTGAGTCCCAGCCTGACAGCAAAGACGCCCCACTGACTTGCCACTCTGCTGTCATTCTGCTCTTTAGCCGACATCTAAACATTCCGTCGCCTCACTAACGTACCACTGTTCCCTGTGTGTAAAGTGACATTAATGCTGCATCGTCACAAAGCACTTAAGCATGAACTGAGAGAGAGAGAGAGAGAGAGAGAAAGAGAGAACTTTGAGTGGCAAAGGGGTAACAGAGCACTGCACCCTCTGGGGGGGATGAGAAGGGGGGGGCTCCTGATGGCAGATGATGCACATGAGGCCTTTTATTCTGGGGGGATCGCTGTGTGTTTTTCTCTCACTACAACAGCCGTCTTCATTAGAAGAGGAGTTCAGCTGCTGACCTGGATGCTCCTTCAGAAACTCTCCATGAAGAGGCAGGAGCAGAGACTTAAAGCAGATAAACTGTCTTTGAGAGGTCTGTCCTGTCTCTGGAGTGTCTGACCTGATTCTGGGGTGTCTGTCTTTTCTCTGGGGCATCTGTCCTGTCTCTGGGGGGGTCTCTCCTGTCTCTGGGGTGTCTGTCCTGATTCTGGGGGGTTCTCTCCTGTCTCTGGGGTGTCTGTCCTGATTCTGGGGGGGTCTCTCCTGTCTCAGGGGTGTCTGTCTTGTCTCTGGGGGG
>JAABNX020000030.1:19622323-19632936 GCA_015163995.2 Mormyrus lacerda
TCCTGTCTCAGGGGTGTCTGTCCTGTCTCTGGGGTGTCTGTCTTGTCTCTGGGGGGGTCTCACCTGTCTCTGGGGTGTCTGTCTTATCTCTGGGGGGGTCTCTCCTGTCTCTGGGGTGTCTGTCTTGATTCTGGGGGGGTCTCTCCTGTCTCTGGGTTGTCTGTCCTGATTCTGGGGGGTCTGACCTGTCTCTGGGGCATCTTTCCTGTCTCTGGGGGTCTGTCCTGTCTCTGGGAGGTCTGTTGTGTCTCTGCGGGGCCTAACCTGCCTTTGTCTTCTTAAGACGCCATTTTAAATGAGCTGGCGTAAGTTGCTGCACTGTGAAGACTTTGCAGGCCTATCTGCTCTTCCTCAGTGTGATACGGCGGCCTACTTGGTCCGGGAGCCACATTTGCGTGCAAATGTGGAAGCGGCTGATTCACGTGGAGCTTTCCATCACGACGGGGACAGGTGTGAACGCACGGCTGCCTCCGCCGGGCACTGGGGGGGGGGGGGGCTTGAAGCGGCACACTGCTTCCACATCATCTCCTCAGTGGGAGCTGATGAATAATAATGGAAACTGTAATGCAAAGGCGGGGTGGGGGGGGATTAGCTGCCACCTGCTGAGCAACGCCCTGTAACACGCATATGTGTGTCTGAGAGTGTGTGTGTTTGTATATGTGTGTGTGTGTGTGTTAGTATGTATGTTTATGCCCCTGAGATATACAGCCTGATCTGACTAAATTAAAATGTCAGTCACCTTGCCTCACAATAAGACTCCCCCCGCCCCAAAAATGGTCATTTCTATGAATGATGACATACATACATATGAATGCAGTGATCACATGATCGTTAGGCGTGGCGTTGGGCGTCTTACTGAACCCGTCAAACCCAGTCAGGCTGAAAATGCTGCAAGAATGTGCAGCGCTGCACGTCTGTGTCATTAATCCGCAGGCTGAGGGTGCAGCACGGGAGGGCTCATCTGATACCCGATAACGCCACACAGATCCATCTGAACTTCACCGCCTGACATTTGGGAAGATAGCCCGGATTCTCCCCAGGCCGAAATAATGAGCAAACGGAAGATAGCGGAGCCTCGGCGGCTCTCTAAGAGGATCTGTTGCTTCAGTCGGGCCCTGGTGGACCCCGCTCACACTGCGGGCTGTGCACGCGGCTCAGGACTCTGGCTGGATGCGGGCAGAGACGTCGCATTTACACTCTGTTTTACTGCAGACAGCTTGTTAGTTTACTGCCCAGCAGAGTGTTCCATTATCCGAGTCGTGCTCTTCTCTAGAATAGAGACCGTAACTCTGCAGAAACCCCCCCCCCCCCCGTCTGATCACGCGGCGGTGCGGGCCTGACAACCCCCACCGTGCTGCTGACTCAGTGTTCCCGGCTCTGACGGGGCCTCCTGGGGCGCATACACCGCCAGCTCTCCGTCAGCTGTGAACAAGACCATCCGAAAACACTTAAGGCATCAACATTCCGGGGCTTTCCGGCTCATCCTGTATCTGTGTTTGCTGCTTCGCGTGGCAGTCAAACAGCCGAACCCATCCATCCCACCAGCAGCGGCGCTACGTCGGTGTTATGCTCTGGTACCCAGTCAAGTGACAAGCAGGCCGACGGCAGCCAGGAAGCGAGGAGGGAGCCGAAGGTGGCTCAGCGGCCGACCTGCTGGGAACGGGTGTCCGGATTGGGACAGATGACTGCCCATGGAACCGGCAGAAAGCAGGGATCAGCGCTCGCGGGGCCAAGCTGACCCTCCCCCCCGAGGCCCAGCACGACCGGCTGTGCCCCCCCATAGTCACCTTCTGCTTGCTGGCCTGACGTGATCCCTGCACCTTCTGCACTGACCTGGCCGAGCTGGACTTTGTAGATCCAGCCAAACGTGACCCAGGTATTCAGACTCCCATTCCCTGACTCCTGTGACCATGCCCCCCCCCCCCCCAGAGAGCATTCAGATCCCCCAGGAATTTTGGGATCTCCACTGTGTAGCCAGTGCTTAGGGCTCACACTGAGCATGAACTCGCACTGACCAGCTGGTGGGGGTGCTGCCGTGCAGATAACACACACTAATCCTCACTACACAGCCCAGCTTAGTGATACGGCCCCTGAGCCCTGAGACACGTTTAATTCAGCCCACTCGTCTGGATGATCCTCCCGCCCTCTCTCTCTCCCTCTCTCTCTCCCTCTGTCTCTCTCCTCCCTCGGTTTCTCTTTCCTACTCTCTCTCCCTCCCTCCCTCTCTCACTTTCTCTCTCTCTGTCTCCAGCTTCTCTCTCTTCCTCACTCTCTCCCTCCCTTTGTCTCTCTCTCTCTTTCTCCCTCCTTTCCTTCATTGCTCAATGTACTCACATCCTCCGCATTTAATGTTTGCAGAATATCTAGCCGCTAACAGAAGGGAGAAAAACATTTTAGTGCAGGTTAAGCACTTAGTACAAAACATGGCGTTAAACCCCGTGTAATGACTTAAAAAAAATCAACAAGTAAATCTGCCAAAAATACAGAGTATGTTCTTCACTATATTGTCATGGTCCTGTATGTTTTCATGGTCCTGTACCCATGTTAGATGTTCCTCACCATGTTGTCATGGTCCTGAACCCCTGTTAGATGTTCCTTGGCATGTTGTTGTGCCCCTGCCAGCAAAACCTCTGGCCCTCAGGCCTCCATCATTTCTCCAGCCCTGCATCATGTTGATCCTAGGACGAATGAATAAACTAGAACAAAGGGATTGGTGGATCTACAGACTCCACTTCACGGCGACACTTGCTGGACAGGAAGGCAGCATCACCAGTGAACCTGAGAATTTTTATTTACTGTATTTTCTTTTTGTTAAATACAAGCTGACACAGTGGCTGTTTCCCGTGGTCACAGAAGCGTCACCCTGGCGGAGTCTGACTCTGTGCGGATGTCATTTTTTACGCAGCCACAGAAAAGGTCAGCGCGCCTCATTTTAAATGAATAAGGGCGTCGCTCATAATTGCTTTTCTATCACTGAGCTGAGAGGCCGCCTCTTATTAGGGAACATTCCTCCCCTTATGTGGCCCCATTCCCTGCATCCCCGCTTCTCTCCTACATTATTTAGGTTCTAATTAAGGTTTGGGCCCTGCCCCCTCACCCCCCCACGCCCGAGTTGATGGCGCCTTCCAGACCCAAAGGACAGGAGACAGCTGTACATAATAGAATTCCTGGGGAGCATACCTTCCTGGTGCCGGGAGTGGAAATGCCACTCTGTCTCGGAATTACATCCCAACTCAGGAGAGCTGATGCCCACGGCCTTTCCGCAAACTCGGGTTCGAAGTGCAGTTTTGCGGGTACTTACTGAGCGGCCGGGATAACGCTGAGGATAATTTAGACCTGGAAATTGCAGAGGGAAGCTCACTGGGAGTGTGAAAAAGATGTGATCTGCCGAAGTGAGGGGGTGTGGGCCTCCACAGCGTGATGCCCAGCGGTGGGATATGGCTCGACTCCTGTGTGTGCATGCATGGGTGCGTGGATGGGATGGGGGGGGGGATCTCCCCAGGGGCAACGCATCCAGCCACAGCCATGACATTGCAGGGATCTGAGGGTCCCAGCTGTCCCCAGTCAGCAGTCAGCAGGATTTTAAAGGCACACAGGTTCACAAACAGCAAAAACACCCGGAAATCTGGGTGCCTAAAAGTTCCTCAGGATGTTGCAGGGTAAGCTGTACACCAGCCAGAGAGAGAATCTGCCCTCCCAGGTCAGCCAGCGATGCCCCCCCACGCAAACTGACAGGCGGCCAGTGGGGGCGGGAGATCTGTCTCACACCTGATCTCTGAGGAGGCTGGAAGAGGGGTGTAATCTTTTCTGAGCACTTGTGGCAAATCAATTGATGTGATTCGAAAATATCTTCGGTCACACCTGAGTCATGCATCCCACTTGCTGATTTTAGCTGGGGAGGGGGGAGTTTGATGGCCCGTTTCCAGCTGGGGGGGGGGGCGGGGGTTTGCCGCCATGCTTCAGATATGAAATATGCAAGTGGAAAAAATTGGTTTATCTCAGGTGACATTTTTATTGATTGATATCAATGCCTCCCTCCCTTGATAGCACTCGTGTGAGCGGGCTGGGGGGGGAGGAGGGGGGGTGCATAGGCCCAGTGATGAATTATTTGTTTCTCTCTTCATGGCTCCCGGTCTCTGCCAATTTCACCAGGAAGCAAAATCACCCTGTAAGGTGAGCCCCTCGGATGGGAAAGAGACGGATGAATTGGAGAGAAATTGTGTTTTTGGGCTGGTGGAGAACATGAAGGATGGGGGTAAACGGAAAAGCGAGAGACGAGCAGCTGGGGGAGTAAAGTCTGCTTCCTGCCTCTTTGTGGGCAGGGTGGGGGGCAGAACAAAGCTGATTGCTCGGCTGTTAAAGGGGCGCTCCCCCTTCTCCAGCTGTTATCTCTATGTCGGCCCCTGGGAACTGAGTGTAAGTTTTATTATTCCTGTGTGTGTGACTGCCTACATCTACATGGACATGCAGATGAAAGGACAGGAACATGATTTTCTCGTGTGGAGGAATTTAGCATACAGACTGTGATTATATAATATTATACCTCTTTTAATTCCACAGTGGGGTTAGGGTACAGAGTTAGGACCATGAGGGCGCATTCGAGCTGCACTGGTGCTCCATCCTGCTGGGCTCACCTAGCCGCATGGACGGCAGCCGCAGGGCCCTGTCCCGCAATACTTAGAAGCAAGGGCCTCGAATGGAGAAAAGCCGCTTATATTCAATATGGGCAAACATGGCGATGCAGCTCGCATGCTGAAGCAGACCCTGGCCTAATCCCACAGAATAAATGACAGGCAATGCTCAGTGCTGTCTGCTTTGAGGGGGCAGGGTGACTCTGCAAAGGAGAGAGAGGAAGAGAGACTGGGAGAGAGAGTGAGGAAGGGAGAGAGAGGGAGAGAGAAATGGAGGGAGAGAGTCTGAAGGTAAGAGGGAGTACAGGGGGGCAGAGTCAGGGTTAGAGGCAGGGTCAGGTTTGGAGGCAGGGTCAGGGTTAGAGGCAGGGTCAGGTTTAGAGGCAGGGTCAGGGTTAGAAGCAGAGTCAGGGTTAGAGGCAGAGTCAGGGTTAGAGGGAATACAGCATCCCTCCTCCTGTTTCAGGGCTCCCCTCTGACACACTGTGATCCCTGGGCGAGTCGCCAGACTCTACATTTACTCCAGTTTCTCAGCTGTAAACTGGTATTAAATAAGCCTTTTAAAATCAGCTTTATCTAACCTCTTCCTGCAGAGATGTGAGCCCTGTGACATCAATCACAAGGCTGAAACCGTCTTAATAAGGCCTAATCTCTGCTTTGTCTTTAAACAAGAAAGCAGAGATTAATAATGACCTCGGTTAAGAAAATGTCATTCTATAAATACTTCACTTTAACAATATTTGTTAATTTAAAATTTTCGCTGCATATGTTTGTGAAGCTCAGTTTACTTACCGGTAAATATTTTCTTTTGTTATTTGGTGCTTTCCATATAAACCCTCAGCGTAATCATTCTCTGAATTCCACTCGGCATGAGGCTCATAGATCAACATTCATAATCATGGAACAGTTTAGTGAGAAACATGGTGCTTTGGGCAGGTGACCCAGTGACAGTAAGAGTCTGGTGTCTATGACCAGCTTTGCAGGAGGCTGCCTGGGCCTCGCTGTGTCTGCTGGAAAACCTGGCCCTTGTTTTGGGCGTCGGAAATGAGATGGAAGGACAGAAAGGCTGGTTGTAACTGTTTCTAAAGTCTCAGCTTCTCAGGAAGAATAACCTCTCTAAGAGTCACACACAAACAAACACACAAACCGACACACAGACACACACACACAGCAGCTGAGGACCTTTCAGTAAAGTGTCTTTATCAGCAGTGCAAGGTGGCTGGGGTCCCTCACATCACTCACACGACGCCAAGCCGGGGTCCCGCTGATGGCGGAGCTCAGGAATATTCATGAGCACAGGGACCCTGACTTGTCTGATTCCAGCCACTATTGATGCATGTAGGATCAGTGTAACTGCCAATAATTCAGCAGCCGAATGCCTTTCAGGACCGCGTGCTCATGAATATTCATGGGGGGGGGGCACAGTGTAGTGCGGCCCCTGAGACTCACTACTGCATAATAGTCTCCACTATTAACCGTGACGCCCACCCCTGACCTCCAGTGGGAAGCTTGTGAGAACTCTGTTACGGTTCTTGCTGCTGTTGTGCCTGAAATCTCCTCGTTCAAAACATTTAAGGCCTCTGTGCACGCTGTCCGGTGTGGAGCCAGTCTGCCAGTCTGTCTGCCAGTCTGACCATCTGTTTGTCTGCCTGTCTGTCTGCCTCGCTGCCTGTCTATCTGCTTGCCTGTCTGCCTCCCTACCTCTCTTTGTTCCTACATTTCCTATTTTTACGAACCACAGAAGCCAGATGTTTGGCTTCCAGGTAGGAGGCCGCTTGGCAGAGCCAGAATCCTGCTGGGCTAGAGAGCCGCCGACATGCCACCAAGAGCCAGGAAGCCCCCAGGGACCAGCGGCTTGGGCATTTGTGTGTGTGTGATCGGCACGTCACTGTGAGCACATTAGCATAAAGCTGAGGGGATTCAAATTACAGCCTCCTGTAGCCTCCTGCCTAAATTGGGCGAAATTACAGCGCAGGTCCCGGCGGCGAGCTGGAAGCCTCAGTAATTACAGTGTGCAGCCTTCAGCACCGAGCCTCTGATGAATTTGTCATGATTGCCGGTTATTTAGTGCTGCCTTGATCATTTTAGCACATGTGACAGGTAGGTTTTTCCGCCGATCCCTTTAGCGAATACGAGCCGGCAGCTTCTCATTCTATTTAAAGGCCCCTTCTCATCGCCGACGGCTGGTGCCTCTGGTTGCCATGCGAAAGTGTCGGTGATGCCACACGGCACAGAAACCACTGCACAGCCGGCGTGCAATTAAACATCCTTTCATTTGATTTGATTCTGTGTTGATGAGGTTTGAAGGAAAAAAAGACTGAAGATGATAAAATCAGCAACTGGAATTTTATGCTAAAATATCGAAAGATTGGCTGACATGGCTGCAGAGGGAGACCTGGGTGGTATGTCAGGGTATCTGATAGCTGCATGGCAAACCTGCCGGCTACTTTGCTGCTGGCTGATTGGCTGATTGACTGTGGTGGGCCGGGGAGGGGGACATACACATGAGCATCTCTGGAAGGATCCCCGACTCATCGAGAGGAAGGTTTTGTCACTTGGGAAAGCTGTTTTCCAGATGACGTTGTGCAGTGAGTGAGGCTGGCTTCTGGGTGGTGGATGTCTCAGTCATATCACACAATCATACAGTCACGCAGTCATAGTCATACAGCCCTACAGTCACACAGCCATAGTCATACAGCCCTACAGTCACACAGTCACAAAGCCATACAATCATACAGCCATACAGTCACACAGTCATATAGCCACACAATCATAGTCACAGTCATACAGTCACACAATCATACAGTCACACATACCAGGTTCCCGCATGAGTAAGGCAGCCATGAATGTATGAATGGGACCACCACTGCCCCCCCAGTCACACCTGGCATCGCTTCTGAATATACATACACACACAGACACACCCCTAGGTGTCTTACACCCACACACACACACACACAGCTGGCCTGTGTTGATATGAAGGTGACATTGCAGACAATTGATGCTGAACCACAGGCCCCCTGTTAGTGTATGTGTTTGATGAGGGAATGGGGAGTGTGTGTGTGTTCAGATCCTCAGAGGGAAGGCAGACTGTGATCGGGAGGGGGGGAGAGATCATGTGACTTATCATTATATTACCTGAATTTCAGAGGATCGGCGAC
The DNA here is from genome assembly GCA_015163995.2 of Mormyrus lacerda. Taxonomy (NCBI): domain Eukaryota; kingdom Metazoa; phylum Chordata; class Actinopteri; order Osteoglossiformes; family Mormyridae; genus Mormyrus; species Mormyrus lacerda. The sequence continues at coordinate 19,630,116 of JAABNX020000030.1, forward strand.
CCCTCCGCAGTGCACCAGTGCTCTGTCCCATCCTCCCCCCCGTCTGGGTTTCACTGGACTGGAGGAATACGCTTTACTATGGGCTCCCACAGTGCACCTTGGCATCAAAGGAGCCGCAGACATGGTGCAGCCAGGCTGGAAATTTGCTTTTTCGGAGTATACATTTTCAGAAAAACAAAGAGACTGGGAGCTCCCTGAGCTGGGTGGGGGTGTCAGGTGAGCATTCTGTCGGGTGGGGGGAACTGACAGGCAGGCGGGGAGGGGGCTCCTCCTGGACACCTCTCGTCACACATCGGCGCCTGCTGGGCTGTCAGCCATGAGCCCCCCCGTCAAAGCATGAAGCCAGCGCTTGACACCCCCAGAGGAGTGAGGGAGTGTGCGGTGTTTGATTTTTATTTATTTCTGTTCCATCGCTAGGTAAAAAATGGTGGGCAGCAGCTGCCAGGGGTAGCATGGCGCAGAGCTGTGGCCTGGGCCCCCTCCCGGCACGGTGTGGCGTGGGCCCCCTCCCGGCACGGTGTGGCCTGGGCCCCCTCCCGGCACGGTGTGGCGTGGGGAGCGGGTCGGTAAGGAAGCAGCTGAGTCCTCAGGGTGGCCCCTCTCCCACGCTTATCTCTTGTGCGTCGTGTGACGAATGTTGTTAAATGAATTTAAAAAGAGGAAACCCCCAAATGAGCGAGGCAGAGACTGCAGCACCCTGCAGCTGCTCAAATCACAGCTTCATCTGTTCCGGATCCAGCTGATTAAAGCTTCACTTTGAAACATTTTTAACATTATTTAAATAAACCACCAGAGAAAATGAACTTCCAGATCCCAGCGGTGCTTTGTGTGTGTTTTTGTGTATGTATGTATTACTGAGTGTCTTATTGAGGGTGTTATTGAGTGTGTGTGTGTGTGTGTGGATGTGTCTACGGGTGTCAGGTGTTCTGCTCACACTGGCCCAAAAGGCCTTCTGCTTCTGTCTCTCCAGGTGCTTATGGGTAACTTTTGGGTTTTCATAAGCACATTACACAGAGTCCAGCACCGCTGTCCTGATCTGAGCAGCCCAATCACTGTGCCAAAGGCATTGGTTGAATCTCAGTACCAAGAACGCAAAGAGTGTACCTGAGGTCTTGGCAAGACCGATCTTGTGAACTTGCCTTCCAAGAAACAATCTCGCAAGACCACAAGGACAGAGAATGCACCAATTGTGGACTGAGACAGGTTTGTGTACTTGCTGTTCCTCTATGTTGTACACCCTGGTGATTACCGCCCCCTCTCCCCCATCCACTTTACATGGGCGTTAACTGTCCCAGTTCAACAGTCTCACAAGCCAAAAAAGCGAAAAACAGCAGGAAAATATTATCTGACAGGAATGAAGGAATCGTTACTCCGATAAGGTAACTCCCATTACGATAATACAGTTTTGGTTCATGCCGTCTTCCTCCGCCATCACAACAGCATGCAATAGATCATGGGATTGTTCTCTTTTGGCAAGGATGCACCCGATGGATCCTTGATATTTGGGGTGGAGCAAGACCGACATCCAGGGTTTTTTACTGTCCTCTGATCTTGTGATCTTAGTACCGGAACTGATCATTGGCAATGCATGAAGACGTAAATCGGGTTCATGAGAACACAAGTACAGTAAGGTACACATATTAAGATTCAGCCATTATGTCGGCTCAGAGGCAAAGAAGCCATCTCTGTTGCCAGCAGAGGAATCATGGATGTAGGGATGCTGTCCACGCTGCTCCTGGGGCAGGGGGTGTGAGGTCTGGCTGTCTGCTCCACATCTGGGTCTCCAGGATCTGGTCCCCTGGGGACGTGGGGGGTGAAGGGTGGGTGGGGGGGGGGGAGTTTGGTGACAGACTCACTCTACAGACCTCAGACTGAGTTTGAGATTGGAGTCGCCAAGATCATCAAACAGAGGCTGGGGAGGTGAAATATGCAGCTCCAAATTACTCTGACAACTTTCATCTGGAAATGGGGTCATCGGAAGGATTCCCACTTCCGGAAACTTGGAATGCTGACAGCCTCCGTGGAGACCAAGGACATGGGTGGGCAGGGAAGCATGAAATGAGGGGGCATTTCGGAGCAGCCAAAGAATTTTATTAAGCATCTTTATATGTCCCGTCTTAAGCTGTCTTGATCTACATAATCCTCATCCAAACAACAGATAATGAATCTTCTTCACTGGCAGAGGTTTAGACAAGGAAACACAGGCTACTGGGGATGTGGGGGGGGGGCTGCAAACGATTGGATTCAGATTAGGAGCCATCTTCAGCGGGTTTGGAGCAAATGCCTGTTTTGATTCACGTTGGCAGGTCGGACCTCTCTGCACCGCGCCTTTCAGCCTGCTGCCCCTCTTTATAACCAACATCACGTCTCCCTTCCAGAACATTCTGATGACCCAAAGTAGCAGATGCTCAGCCTCCTGTTCCCCCAGGCTTGGTGACGTTCGGCCTCCCAACAGGGCTGGAGTGGGGGGGGGGGAGGGGGTTTATATACATCCCTGCCCCCCCCAACCTGGAATCCACGGGAAAGAGCACTGCTCTTCTGACACCATGCCTGAAATCACCCTTTTTCACACAGGCATGATGGAAAGGCCTGGTTTGCCGTCACTGAGCCTCCTAAAGGAGCCTCCTGAAGAAATCTCGTTGGCAGAATAAGGGATGTGTTAAAAAGAACCATCAGTAAAGCAAGAAGCCATAGTCCTGATTGGTAACCTGCCCTAAATCAGCAGTGCAGCACAGGACACTGCGCTAAATCAGCAGTGCAGCACAGGACACTGCGCTAAATCAGCAGTGCAGCACAGGACACTGCGCTAAATCAGCAGTGC
>JAABNX020000030.1:19643913-19662756 GCA_015163995.2 Mormyrus lacerda
CAAGGGGGGGGGGGGGGGTTCAGCATCGGAGAGCAGCAGCGGGGCGGAGAAATATACTGAACCTTTGGCTGGAATGACTGTTTATAAAGAGAGAAGGTACCGCAAGTGCCAAAGCTGGGAGGCAGCACTCAGGCGGGGAACTAACAGCACAACAGAGAGTCAGAGTACAGCAGGTCATTGGGGGGGGGGGCATAGATCCGCCCCCCCCAGAGCAGGATGCTGAATGCGAGCGTTGGATGGAGAGCAGGCAGTGAATGAATTTGGGCAGAGCGGGGTTAGGGTTCAATGCAATGAAAGACCTGGCTTGCTGAGTTTGGGAGCTACCCTTGGGATCGGAAGGTTGCTGGTTCCAATCCTAGGGTTAGCAGACTGATGAGAAAGACCCTCAAGGATGTCTAACCCTGCTTTCTCAACTGTATGCCACATTAGCACCAAATGAGCATATGAAAGACAAAGACGCTTGAGGCAGGCACCAGGCCATCGGGCTGCAGAGACAGGGAAGTATGTGTATCCATTTGGTGAGGGGGCGGGGCATTGGGAATGAACAGCCCCAGTCACTGTAGGCTCCGCCCCCAAGACATCGTGTTCCAAGATGCCCTCCGGAGGGCATGAATGATGTGAAACTAACATATGAGTAATTAACGGTACGTTTACATCATCAGGCGTCGTGACTTTATGGTCATAGTGCCGTAATTAATGTAATGCGCACATCTTAATATGAAACATGCTTAGCCAAGTACATTTTGATCTATGGGAAAGTTAATAAAAAATAAGCATTTTTTTGTTCCAGATAAAGGTCAGACAGAGCAGCCCCCGGCGTTCCCGTTTTTAAAAGATCACTTTTTACATAAAAAAATGCCATGAACCAAGCCCACGGAAAACTGCCCATAAAAAACACTGCAAAATATGTCAGCTGCTTCATGTTCCACCCTGGAAAGTAAAAGCAAAGAAAATGTGGCGATTTAAAGTATCCTGTTTGTCATTTAAAATAATAATGTCCAAAATATAATATATCTGATTATTCCTACCATAAATTGGATCAACGAGGCAATGCGGCTTGCCAGTTAATCTTTTGACTGAGAGGTGCTGTCTTCCTTTAATTTACATGCTTGTCCTGGTGGTGCAGTGGAGTGCAGTGGGCATGCTAGGCAGTGATTCATTAGCATTCTGCAGAGACAGGCCTCACAGTGCTGCCTTTACATCGTGCCAGTGAGTCTAACTACTCTCTGAAGAATAAGGCCGCTGCTGGACAGCCTGCAGTACACCTGCCACACATGTCACACACGTGATGTCTGAAGTGTTGCGGACAAACAGAGCCTCTTGACAAAACCGTCCTCTAATCAATGAATCCATCCAGTTTAATTTGGTATAGCGCCCTCTGCTGTAGGCTGCTTTGCAGATCATTAAAAGAGACTCGAAGCATTGATGCTGCTCATGATGGATTTTTTTTTTAATACATCAAAGAGGAGGCAATATGGAGACTGACAGGCATCTTATGCTATATTAGGCATATTTCCTGCGAGGTTCCACTTTTTGAGTAAATATACAGTGTCTATACTTTGGAACGCCTCATTAAAACATACTGAGGTATAATCTGGGAAAAATCTCTTAGATTTAGATTAGGTGAGTTTTCTGTTTGGGGGATGGGGGGGGGTTGCTTTCTCCCCATGAACAAGTGACACTGTAGAAATCTCTGCAGAGACCAAACTGTGCTAAATCTCAGGTAGATGTCATGTGACGTATGACCTTGCTGTACACCAAGGTAACCACAGCTGGGGGGGGGGGGGGGGGAGAGAGAAGCCCTATCTGTTCTTGTGAGTGCTGCTTGTTCTGCCTCAGGTGTTCCACTGGGGTTGAGGCATGTTTACATATCATGTTTAAAATGAGTAACTAATCTTCAGCATGTTTTAATCACAAATAACCGCGCGTTCTGTTTGGAACATTCTCTCAGATTTCCCTAAACAAAAAAACAATCAATGGAGTTTCTGTTGCCAGAAAACGGTCAGAAAATGTTCAGACTTGTTAAAATTAACAGGACGGCCACAGATAACAGCTCAGTACTACAGCAGACAGGCATCTCTGAAAGCACAATTGCCAGTGACTCTGAAGGCGAATGGGGGTCCTTCTTGGTGCTACGTAGGGGTGTCCAACACAGTGCCTGCTGAATGTTATTTGGTACTAACTGTCCTTATATTATACCTTTGCTGAAATCTTAATTTATTAGTAATGGATTATACAGATAATACAATGTCACTTGGTCTTAAAACACTCTTTAAAAAAAAATACAAGCAAGCGAATAAACTACTGCATAGCCAGTGTGAACTGTATATTAGTAAGTTTAAATAATGGCTTGGTATGTTTAGAATTAGTTTAATTAGAATACATACTTGCACAGACCAGTTGGTTTATATAACAGTAAATTGAAGCCTATTGGCGTGAACAGCAGCCTCTGTGAAGGCCAAGCTGGATTTTGGATCTAGATGTTTAATTACAGAATCGCGTGTAATGTTGAGTCTTCTCGTTTTAGAAAGCTCTCCACTCGCGCATGCTGCCCAAACTAAACAGCCGCCTACAAAATAATCCGGGCACCACTAAGCTACCGCTCAGCCTATTCTGGGATTGATTACCTTTTAAGGACATAATCGAAAGTGTAAATCTGGCACCTTTTAACCTCTGTGCCTTCATGCGATCCCTACGGAAAAGCTGAACTGTGAGCACATCCACCCATGAAGGCGACGCTGGGCCCCGCAGCCCTCCTCCACCCCCACACCCCCCCCCCCGGTTGTTTGTATCCCGACTCCCTTGTTCAGTCAGTCGCAGCCTATTCTGTAAGCGACTCTCCCGCCCGCCCTGCCAAACCGCCCACCAGGACGGAGATGGCGGTGGAGACGAGTCGGCCTGTGATTCACGGCGCAGGAACAGCCCTGTGTTGGTTGCGTGTGGCACAGCTCGAGGCGTGGGGGAGCGATGCCCGGCCGACAGCCAGCCGCGGACGGAGCCCCGTGGGTCACTCGAGCCACTTTGTTGCACCTATCGGGGACAACCTGTCTGACTGCCCCCCTCCCCCCAGAATAAGGGCAAAAGTTTGTTCTCAGTTAACAAACTAACCTGTTCTTCGCATTTCCATACATAGTGAGTATGATTGGGCTCTGACATTATTTACTCTCTGACACATGACATAAGACATTACTGCTCCTATTGCTGTCTTCACTACTTGTGTTCTGCACACATACAATGCTAACTACTATCTGTTGCACTATTTGTCTCCTTGCTGCAGCACCAATATCCTGGAACCATCCAAAGAAACTACTTTTTCATTCACATTACCTTGTGTTTTACAGAATGACTATAAATGTCTTAATCTGGCTTGTTTCTGTCAAATTGAGATCTTCCATGCAAACGCTTCTGGCTGACCGGAAACCTTTCCACACTGTCTCTCCAAACACTGCCTGCTCACTTCCTCCTGTGCAGTGCTCAGGTAGATGCGCCTCAACACTCCCTTCGTTCAGCCTGAGAAATCGTTTCAGTGCCCAGCGACAAATGTGACCTGACACAAATAGATGGTTCAGGAAAAAGCATCGACTTTGTAATGTAAATATGGGATTATACTTTCCTCATGCAGTAATACATACTTTCAAAGTACATATATTTGTTTTTATAAAGCATGTTTATAATGCCCACAAACATGGCGGAACGGCCTGTAGCCTTCGATCGCTCCTTTATCGATGCGCTTTGCGTTCACCCAGGCTTTCTGCTGGTAAAGGGTAAAAATCCGACTTGCAATCACAAGCGATATGAAAGACGGATTAAAATACCAAGCACCGCACGTTCTCCGGGGTGCATGCCGTCAGTGTAGCTATGAACCTGCCAAAACAAGCTGCCAGAAGCTGACACATCCTTACAGATGGCAAATGATAGTACCTTTTCTCATTTCCAAGAATTTATTTCGGCTTCCACTGCCTGCTTGTTGTTTTGTGTTTGTTTTTTTGTCCCAAAGCCTCCATGTTCATTCTAAGATGAGCTCGGTGTCTCGCTCCACTCCCAGATACGTTGGCGGCACCGTCGATCGCCGGCCGTGGCCTGGCCGGCCTCGCGTGACCTCTGCGCCTGACTTTGACACGATTGTTACTTTGATCATTACTACCTGGCATTTTTACTGTAGAGTCCGTTGACCAGCTAATGACTGCCACCCCCTGATCTATTTTAATGTCCCCGGTTGCGGAGGGAGGCTCGTCGCAAGGAAACAGCATGAGTGCTGCCCTTGCTGTCGACATTTAGGTGACTAAGGATGCACTGAAGAGCCCGGGGCTGGCGGATCTCACTGTAAATGAACCTCCATCATTTAACCAGCACATGTAAAAAAAGTGATAGTTTGATTAAAAAAGTATGAACATTAAATAATATGTATCCAGGTCCAAGCAAGGGGATAGTGAACTATTCAAATGGTTAGCTAAGTTCCTCTCGCTAAGTAAAGCTACTCTGAACCTCACTAATTATTTATACATGAGATGTACCCTGTCTGCGGTTATTATATTATCAAAATTAAAAATACAAAGATCCTTTTCCTCTCATTGAGATGTATACACATTTAAAAAAAATATTTCAACAAATGTCTTTGTTATTTATACCTTTTGATTCTGACTGAATTAAATTCCTTAAAAATTTAATTGTGAATAAAGGATTATAATTCTGACTCTAAGGAACTTCCCAGTTAAGGCAGTAGTAGGTTGGATGAAGCCATGATCCAAAGTTACTCACGGGGCGCGAGGCATCCTTGTGTGGCGGAGAGCGTGACGTGTAACACGCCAACATGTAATGGTCATACATGTCAGCCACGTGTCTCATTAGCGGTGACGCGCCCGGACACTGCACGCGCCAGACGCATAACATAATATCATCAGTGTTCAGCATCTCTTCCATGTGCACACGAATACCTCCAAGATAACACAAACAGCCTAATTCTCAGCCTGGGAGTCGAACTACATTCAAATGAAATGGGGAGGAATTGTATAATTAAGTGTGATTACACAAGTAATAGTCTTATAATGATTTTCATCTTTCATGGTTATTCCAGATTCTCACTGCTTACTCTGTTCTCCATTTGTCAGAGATTATGCTTCTGCCACTGACATCGTTGTCTGCATGAACCGCTAACCGCGGTCATTCCCCCATTACCTGCACGTACGCCTGCCCAGGTGAACAAGCAAGTGTGGTTTGGTGAAGTTCTGGCATAGCGACCACTGAAGTGCCGAATGAATGACACCGGTTATTGACACTGAATATACACAATCCACAGCATGCTGAAGTTTGGTTCAATATTCCCGACCCGCACACTAAGGCTGCCTCTTCCGCGTGTGGACGTGGGTCCATGTGCACATACATTACAGTACTATGCCTGTATAAAGGCGAGAGCAATGATCGTAAAACCCAGAAAGCGCAGGAAAGCTGTCAGATAAAGGCGGGCGCTGCTGTAATATAGCTGTAATATAAATACAGCGGCCGCATACGCCGCGCTTGCATTTCAAGGTGGGCGACCTCGCGCCACGGTCCCTCTATATAAAAATGCTATTTATTGCCTGTTAATAAATGAGTATGCTTTTTATCGCATTGCTACTGTTGTAATATTTGGGGAACAACTGTTGAATGCCTATTTTTTGCTAACTTTAATAGTCAATTACTGCTCATTCGTTATACAGTAATCTTCATATATAAAACGCCAAAAACAGTGTGCTTTCGTTGCACTTTTGCATATATGTTACAACTTGGGAGAAAAAACCGACAATGGGAATATAAGAAGGACGCAGCGTGTCTCTGTGCGGTGCCGCATCCCGGGGAAGTTACCGGTGTGGGGAGAGCCGTCACAGCAGCGGGGGAAGCGGAGCCGGATCGGGGCCGAGTGCTCGCCGTGCGCACTGGGGATGATCTGCTGCCGTCCTTGGTGATGTACAAGCCCAATCCAATTAGGTGTCACCTCTAGGCTGTGATGCGGCTGTGCCGTCCCTCTCTGCGCTCCCGTCCGCAGTCCGCTCCATGCAGCCGCGGTGCGCCTTTACACCCGCAGCCGTCAAGCAGTCCCTGCAGCGGGGACGCCGCTTCTTTCTCATTCTCTCTTTCAAGAGACCAGCTTGTGTGCTTTCCCTCTGATCTTTACGCGTTTTAATTTCATTTTATTTGTTTATTTTCTCTAAACAAAATGAGGAGCGCAGATCGGCGGGGCGCGGAGAGCCGGGAGTCGTAGGGGATCCCGGATCCCGCCGTCTAAAGAGGGACTTTCATGCAAAAGGTGGCTCGTTTCCGCAAGGTAGGAGAGCCGCGCTTTTTTAATCTTTTAATATAATGTGACATAGAGGTTGACAGCAAGGGATGGCATGTCCCAGTTACTTTAGTTTCACTGTTATGCGTGTTTGATACGGTCTCAGGAGCCGTGGGCGTAACGTTATTTTAATGTTTGCACGGGCGATACCAGCACAATGCGCACAGTGCTGCTGCAATAATGTAAAGATCAATTTTAAAATACATACAACCCTGATAAGTTAATAGAAACCGGTGATCGCTAACATCGACTTGAAAGCTTATGCAAAATCCGCAGATCCAAAAAATCTGATCAAAAAGGAATAAGTAAAACAGGTGATAAGACGCAGAAATCGTCGCAGAAAAATAAATGTTTAATGTCCTCAGTGAAATCACGCGTTATGTAATTATGTTTATTTCTCGGTGATCTTTTTAAATGGACATTTTGTGTTATGGGATGCAGTGGTACTGTACTCCCTTCACGGATTCCCGAATCGACGGGAAACTGTTGCATCTTCGGTACCATTCACCACCTAACCGAGATGGGCGATATAACGCGTGTGTCCGTCAGGAGAGATCATAACAATCGCCGATAAAATAAAGTGTATACTCTGCCCTTATTTTCGTATTATAGTGTTAATACGATCTATTTATTTACCCGCATATGAACTTCCCGCGGATTCAGCTCCATGACTTTATCTTATATAACAAGCATCTTAACCTTGATCAGATAAAACGCGCTCTTGCTGATTTCTACTGAGATTGACAGCGAGTAAACCCAGTGTAAATTACGCTAAAAAATAGCAATTTTAATCCCAGGCTTGAAATGCAATAATTCAGGATAAGTTTTAAATATCCCAGCTATTACAAAGTACTGTAAGTGATGTGAACATAAACCCGGGATTTAGTTAACGCGTTACTAAATATACAAGCGGGTCTAAGCCCGTCCTGCTTAGCGTGGAAACAAAGTAATAAGTGCGATTAACCGACTGAAGAGTGCTGAATTATCCAGTCTAACATGACATTTTTATGTTTAGTGCCATGAGCATAACGGGAATAACTATCCTCTCATAGGGAGCAAATTATGTTGGGATCACGAGTAACAGGTGTAATCCCACGCCCCTATGCCGAGGCAGTAAAGAAATTACATATACAACATGATACATTTGCTCTGTATTTTTCAAATTATGTTTCTTGATACACCACTGGCAAAATTTGAAGCATTTTAATGGCCAGTGTCCTAATAGCGAACATGTTAAAATCCAGTTAAATTTTCTACATTAAAAAGAAGAAATAAAAATGTGCTTCAAGCTATGAATAACAGTTTAATTGATTTGTTTTTGGTTTTATTTCAGCCATGGAGGGACTTGTCTAAAGTGGATCCAAGATAGTTTTTGTTTTGTTTTTATTTGTTTTCTTCCTGGAAACTTCAAATATCCATCTCAGCGGTGATGGCCGAGAAGCCGGGTTGCGGATTGCCCAAAAGCAGCACGCGAGCCACGGGCTCCCTGCCACCAGAGCCCATCGAGATCATCCGGACGAAGGCGCGCTCGCGGAGGGTGCGTATCAATGTCGGGGGCCTCAACCATGAAGTGCTGTGGAGGACCCTGGACCGGCTCCCTCGAACCCGGCTCGGCAAGCTCAGAGACTGCAACACGCACGACTCCTTAATGGAGGTGTGTGACGACTACAGCCTGAATGAGAATGAGTATTTCTTCGACCGGCATCCCGGCGCCTTCACCTCCATCTTGAACTTCTACCGGACAGGCAAGCTGCACATGATGGAGGAGATGTGTGCTCTGTCCTTCGGACAGGAGCTGGACTATTGGGGCATCGACGAGATCTACCTGGAATCGTGCTGCCAGGCGCGTTACCACCAGAAGAAGGAGCAGATGAACGAGGAGCTTCGCAGGGAGGCGGAGACGCTGAGGGAGAGGGAGGGCGAGGGGGAGTTTGATAACACCTGCTGCCCGGAGAAGAGGAAGAAGCTTTGGGACCTTCTGGAGAAGCCAAGCTCCTCTGTGGCGGCCAAGGTAAGGGCAGGTGCGGGCGGCAAGCACAGCGTGGGCGCCTCTGAGTCTGCGACCACAGGATGGTCCTCCAAGAGGAGGCGAGGGTGTGGAGGTGTCGGGAAATGCAGGCTGATCCTGTGGTGGCGAGATCGCAAGGTTCTCTGGCTGTGTCCGAATTGGAAAAAAGGGGACTGTCCCCTCCTCAGGTGGCACTCAGCTTGGTTACAGGTGAAGCATTTTTCGGAAAGGGCTCTTCCGCCCAGTCAGTGATGGATGCACATCCAGGTGTAGGTGTTTAGCAGCCACATGCGCCGCGAGGTGAGGGCCGGGATGCACCAGTGTGAGCGTCACGTGTCCTGCCACATTTCAGCAGCTGCACGTCAGCACGCTCGAGCATCAGACCTCTAGCCTGAACTGGTGTGTTCAGTCTCTAATCTGATTTACGGACATCAAAACACAGGAAGCTATTTGCCGTGGTTTACTTTTTATGCTCTCAACGATGCACTCAGTGATATACACCCTGCATGCAGCAAGAGCAAAATGTTTGCGGTATGAAATATGCCGCTTTGTGATAATATTTTTATTTTTATTTCTAGTATGCAACCTCTGTGGGTCCAGGGAAAAGTTATTAATTTGGCTTGAGTTTGGTATAAACAGCTGTATGTTTCCACAGGAGTTCCCAGCAGTGGTTATGGTCTTCGTGACATTTTACGATTCAGTTGGTATGCTTAAAATAACGATGTTTTCCACACAGATTAATCTCAGCCATCATCCGAGTCCCCTTGACTGCTCCCTGAATATCAGTGCATTGCTTTCAAATCTAGTTTTATCTGTCCCTAAGTCAGACACGGGCGAGACCGAGGCAGACCCGTCCCTGACTGCCTGACATTCTGTCTGTTTTCGTTCAGTCAGTGCTAGTTTCATTACCCCTAAACTGAAGCCCCAGACATCTAGTAGCACTGATATATCAGGTCTCTGTACCACAGGTGTCCGTAGAGATTCCCCAATTCATGCTCCTGGAAGGTTTTTCGTCTGAAGCTCAGCGCACGATTCTCCTTGGATGCAAACGAAACGGTCAATGATCGGCGTCAGCTCGGCCTCTATTTAGAAATATTCCTTCATGCCCCCATCTATTTGCAACATAAAGTCTTTTAGTCACATCCTCCACTGGGGAAAATGGATCCTAAATGTCACCCCGAATGGCTGGGGAGTTGTGATGAGGTCTAATCCCTCATAATTTACGCAGAGTCCCTGAATCAGTGCTGGAGCCTGTTCAAGGCATTGTGGGGGGGTTAACCCCCCGTCAGCAGCATCACGCGCCGTGTCCCTGCCCAATGTGCTTTTTTAAGCGTCACCTGTTTGTTGCACACTTGCGGCGTGAGTCACACGCCATTAGGTTTCAGTTCTGTTCCTCAGCTGATCCGAGACCTCAGACTGCGAGTCGAAATATCAAAGGTGCCGGTAATCATCATAAATGTGTAAAGGCGCTTTAGAAAACCACTCTGAGCCTACAGATATAAGCTGATAAAAAAAAAAAAACAACAGCTTGCCTCTTTTTATATTTTCTTCTTGTGTTTTATTGTATAATATTTCTTGCAAACACCCACCAGATGTGCGTGTGTTGTTTTGTTTTTTTCTTTGTTTATTGAATATGTAACATTTTCAAACATAATGTCCAGAATGATGAAGTAGATCTATTTCATTTCAATAATTTTAGATCGATAAGATCATGTTTCGGGGCACTGAGCATAAATTTAAAAGAGGCATGCAGCACTTCAGCCAGACTGTGGTTTAGCCACAGCTGAGATCGTGGCAGGATCTGATGTCACGCGAGACTTTCGGGACACAGGAAAAGGACATTAGCCGAATTCCGGGAACCAGCATCCTGATGCACTTTGTTTTCTTTGCGTTTAATAATGAGAGCCAAGTAGCAAAGATGCCTCGTCACATGCACATCTAACATGCATGTAATGCAAATGTAACACGTATGTAGTGTAACACATAATGCACCAAGGGTTAGCTAACACGTATGTAACTCGTATGTGCACGGAGGGCTAGGTAGCATGTAATGCAACACGTCTCCTGAGACACGTATGTGAGAGTTATCAGTCACATACGTAGTGTAACATATATGTACACTGAGGGGTAGCTATCACGTATGTCATGTAACACATATGCAGTGTGACGTGTATGTACAGGTGGCCATTTAGGGGGCTAGAAACCCAGACCCAAAATGAAGGAGGGGCAGGGGGAGATCCTCCGTTAAGGGAGTGGAAATCACAGACCCAAACTGCGAGGGCTGGCTCCATCACACACACACATCTCTGCACGAGAGACGAGGGTTTCATCAAATAAAGCCACCAAAATGGAAGGGAGGGGCGGGAGATGAAGCTAGTGGGCTTGACCCACATGGACAGGCGCGGGCAGGCAGGAGGCCCTGAGCCGAGTCTGGCGTGGGGAAACCAACCAAAAATTAGATGCAAGTAAACAAGGACTCTGACCATGGAAGCAGCCACCTACAACCATGATGGTGCTTAGGGACAGGGGTGAGAAACAGCCCATAATGATACCAGGCAATCCTCTGCGTCAGGTCAGCAGGGGGGCGCACACAGTCAGGGCATGATTGTGTGTTTCGGGTGAGACGTGCATGAAGGCCCCCACTCACTGACAGACACCGCACATCAGGGCTGGCCTTCAGACCTCGGAGGTCTCAACAGGGAGAACAGCATACACAAAAGAGACGCCATCTAGCAGAGCGTGGCCTGGGCTTACGTGTCTTTAAGTTGGTGTCCCTGTACGTTCCGTTGAGAATGGCCAGCTCCATAAGCTGCATCTTCTTCAGATTGTCCTCTCCTTCAGCCTGGAAGGGTATGAAGAAGCCCATTGATTAACATGGAGGGAAGGGAGTCTCAAGCACATCTCACAGCCAGGTTACAGGAAGCACAAACCAAGTAAATAATTAAAATCAGCATTAAAAATTTACCAGGAAAATCACAGTGTAATCAAAGAAGCAAATTAAGTAGAAAAACGAAGGAATATTTATGCTATTGGTTTTGGCGGAAAAATGGGAGAAATGACTGTCATTCCGTAATCTTGCTGACAAGGACTTCAGAAGAACACAGACAACAAATTGTTTTTTGTTCCCTTGTGTGCAATGAAATGCACAACAAGAAGCCTGCATTCATCACTCCCATCAATTAATGCTGCAGCTAAATAAATACATGAGCACGCTGGAGTCATTATTGTCAAATTAGGGAATAGAAATGATTCATGGAAAGCTATGAGCCAGGCAGCTTCCTCATATCCATGACAACAGGGACCCAATCAGGCTCCCCAGCCCACCTGAATCCAAGCAATGCCCCCACATGCCAGTCCAAGAGAAGGGGAAGCAGGAATGTCTGCAAGGTGCCGGCAGACACCCAGGGCCGCTTTCAGCATGCACATCTCAGAGCAGCCGCAGCCCTCCTGTCTCTGCTCAGCCAGAAAGACTAAATGCTGCCCCCCAGCAAGGATGCTCCCACACCCCACCTACCTGACAGTGCCGGCCCACCATGTTGCGTGGATCAACCCTTTGCGGAGAGAGGGTCTGAGGACAGCCGCGTGGCGGGAGCGACCGGGCTGGAGACAGCCTGGACCACTCCCATCATGGCTACAACATCAGGCTATTCACTTATTCTTTTTCAGGGACAGGGAAACAAACCCCAAGGCAGGACAGTGGAGTTCATGCCAGAGTAAGGACTAGAACTGGAGAGCAGCCTGGACCAGCTGCGAAGCGGAGCACCCTGGGATATATGCAAGCAGCAGGCAACCCAAGCTTGATAAATTCACAGGTCAGAGAGCTAAAGAGGCTCAGGGGACAGAGGAGCAAGTGTCATTTATCACAGAGCTTTGTGTGCAACCACAGCAGGTAGAAACAAACTTGTGACCAAAAGACACAATGTTTAACGATCCATGTGGATAAATGCGAATCTGCTTCAGGTAACAGGTGTCAGCTAAGAACATGCATGACGTAACATGTTACTAGTGCTCTGTACCCACCATGGAAGGAGGACCTGAGAAAAAAACCATATCTCAGCACAAGTGAAATGTTTCCAAAGCCTGGCTGCTGTTCCACAGTGCTCCAAAGCCATGGAAAAGATCGCGGCTAACAAGACGCGGCTAACAAGAGCGAGGGGACCCCATCCAGTGCCACAAGTGCCACTGTGCAACTGCGGCAGCAATGGTCATCGCAAGGAAGACGGTACGGCTTTAAGAAAGAGGACCGATGCACAGGATTCCAGTGAATCAGCAAGCAATGTAAAAAGCAGATGAGTGGCACAGGCAGGGGCGGGGCTACAGCTAAAGAGCCAATGTAATAAAAGGCACTTTTCCAGTAACTACGCAATAAGTGCCTGTGCAAACACCAGATGCATGTGTGAAAAACAAGCACTCCACCCCTGCGCTTGGAAGTGAGCAACATTCCACAGAAGGAAAAGCAGACAGGAAGTGATGATGCTGCTGCGGGAGAACAGCTCTGACTCAAATTACTGTAACTGCTCAGGGAGGCAGGAGGCACCGGGCAACAACAGGGCAAATGGTGACAGGGAGGCCGGCCTCCCACTTTACACACACACAGGTCAGTGACAGCAGACGCAGTCCCACATCCCCGGCATTTTCATCTGGAGTTTTATCTGCCAGGCATCTTAGTAAAGCAGCTGAATGAGTCCAATTATCGTGAAGGTAAACATGAACCAGCCAAGGCCTGAAAAAAGGTAGCGGCAAAAAAAAAAAAAAAAGCAAGCAAAGATGTCATAGGTGGGGGTCACACAGGAACTGGCAAACGGGACCCAAGACCTTTATTTATCCAAAGCCTTGGCCCTGCGCTCTGGGGATGGGGACGCCTGTTCTGAGGATGAGCTCACTGATGGCAAGTATCAGCAGGGCAGGGAAATAGCACACAGCTGTTTTGCTCCATCTTCTTTCCGGGAAACACCCACATCTGGTGAAAAGCCATTACAATAAAAGACTGTGCTAAGTCCGGTTCTGATGTTTTCTAGAATTTATAGGAGTCCCAAGGAGAAAACCCAATAGGAATACTGAAAAGAGAGAAGAAAAACGGTGGGTGTGTTTGGACCGAGACCAGAGGCAAGAGGAAGAGTTTGAAACCCTTTAGCAGGATACAGAAAGGACAAAATGGAGGAGCACAAACCAGCAAAAACATCCCTTAGCAGGAAGATGAGTGGGACAGCGCAAGAAAAACAGACACACTACAACACACACCACCGTAAAGCAGAATGACTTACTTCCATCTCAAAAAAAAATAATAATAAATAATATCAATGACCTAAGTTTGTGGTCAGGTTAGTTTGCGCTCTCCTGGCTTTCCAAGGGGGGGGACAAAAGATGGACTGGCTGAGAAAACGCCAAACACCAGGCATAGAAAAGCATGGTGAAATTTAAACATGCAAGCAAAGTAACAGGTCAGCTACAGTCAACAAGGAATAATGGAATGGCTGATTAGAGTGTTTCCCCTTTAAATGAGATCACCGGACTGTGCCGTAGTTGGGAACACAGCCTTGGGAGCAGCAGGTCCATTTATAACCCTATTTCTATCCGGCGCCCCCAAAGGGGTGCAGAACTACACAAAGAGTTGCAACGAACCTGAGGCTCCCGAGGTCCCCCCCCCCACAAAGGCCTTGACTAACTTACTGAGAGGCATGCGTGAAGGATACATTAAGAAAGCAAATAAAAGTCTTAAGTTTATGACCTAAACAGACAGCACAGCGCTTTCTTGCACACACACATACGAATTGTGGGGACCGCCCATTCATTTCTATGGGTTTAAGCCTAATCCTGACAACATCATTCCCTACGAAGACCTTTACTTGAAGTGACCAAATCAAAATGCAAGACTTTTGGCATTTTTAGTCTTTTGATTGCAGTCACAGATTTTTATAATACTTAGTTTCCCCTTGTGCGACCTGAACAAATTTGATCCCCACAATGTAATAAATACAAAAGCACACAGAGATAGCATTAGTGCTTCTAAACCCAGGGGAATAAGAACAGCACATTAAAAGGATTCACACTCTGTCCCATCAGTAAGACATGCTGTAAGCCCCCATCAAACAGCTGCCTGGACAGAGCCTCCTGCTTGTCTACATGGTATGTCCCCCATCCCCAATCCAATGCCTCCATCCCCTGCAATGAATTGTTCTGTTTGCCTGATCCTTTAATGCCAACCAATGGAGCCCAGAATATCTTGAAGGGATTTGGAGAAGCTGATTTAGGGAGTTTAAATACTGCTGGATTTGAATCTGATTCCAGATCCTGTGTAGAGGCGATTCAAAGGGGATTTTTGACTGATTGGACATCACCAGTCGTGCATTCCCAGAACAAAAATACAACAAATGAAGAAGCAGACTGCACATTAACATGCAAAGAAAGAAAAAAAAAAGAAAACTAGTGCAGACAGGGAAACAGACCGATACTTGATAGGATGATCACAAAAATAGCAGGGGGTTGGATTCAGAGGAACCATAAGCCATACAGCCAAGAGCGCGTCAGTAGAACAGCACAGACTATAGGCAAAGATGTTCGGCAAAGGCACAGGGGCCTGACAGATGTGACGGACAGCCCGAGCCTGTGCCAGTCCAGGGGCTTTAAGGGGACTGTGCCTGTCGTCAGGGATACATTTTTAAGGGAGGTGAGGGCTGCTCTAAACGCTGAGATGTGTACAATCCAATTGTCCCACTGAAACTCAGAGGCAGACATGAAAGCCCCTTCTTCCTCCCCAGAAGGGCAATAGGGTGTTCCCATCCACCCTAGCCAGGTCCAGCAGTCTGTGGATAATTACTACCACGCCTCATTCCCCTTGCTGCATTATGGGCGGGGGGGGCACTAGCTCCTTATTGATTCTTTACCAAATAAAAGGATTAGGAGGTTCAAAGCCAGGCGAGATTCTTCACTCCAGTGCCAAAGCGGCTGGACGTCATCCACTTCTCTGGGCCATGACAGGCCAGCAACACACCATCCCCCAGCCAGGGGGCGCTCTGAGAACCAGGCCGATTACCTTGGTCATGTTAACTTCATTACATTCTTTTAAGAGCACAGGCTTTGTCCAGGCAAACACACACGCGTTTTGTGAAGACAGAGCTCCTTTGAGAGCACCTTCATCTGACAGTGGTGATCAGAGCAACACAGTCCATCTTCCTAAATGATGCATTAATGTTGTAAAACTCACACAAGAGCATGATAAACTCCAGCAGCAGCGAAGGGATATTTATTTTGCTGGGTTTTACCGGAGCCAGACACAATTAAGAGAAACACTCAGGCAGCGAAAAGTCCTGTGGATGCCAAACAGCCCTAATGACTACATTCAGAGGGGGTGGGGGCCGGCCGGCGGCGAACACAGCAGTGGCAGCAGCAGCGCGCTTTCTCTGTCAGCCGCAGCGGCCCCACGTCTATCGTGAGCCTCGTGAGATGCTCTAAAGCCCAACCTCTCTGGGGACTGGCTGATCCTGCTCTCTGTTCCTCTCATGTACATCGCTTTGGACAAGCACGCCTGCTAAATCAATGTAAATGTTACAGACAACCACCTTTTCCAGGGTTCCTTTTACTATTTTCATTCACAAAGACTGAAAATTAAATATATAACAAGCCCCTCTCACATAAGCGAGTGCTTCAAAGGCGTGCACATGCCATCCCTGTATGCTACAGCCCATTCTGCAGGAAGTTGAGAATGCGCTGCATTAATCTGAGAGACACACATGGCTGGGAACAGCCAGATGGTCTGTTGTACTCATTTGTCATGCCAGGGCTGCTGGGAGGCGAGAATGATTAGAGTCCGCATGGGAAAGGTGTAGCGATCTGTTATCGATCCGAGCAACTACGAGGCCCCAAGCAGGTCTAACGAGTGAGCTTCCCGTCCATCCGTCTGGACCAGGCACAGCCCACAGACTCAACCCAACATGTGGGCTACACCCCGCTTGGGGCCATCTGTCTGACAGAGTGCCTGTTCCTTGCTGGCACAGAGGGAAGGGAGGGAGGGAGAGATAAAACATGAACAGTTCTTAGTAAATGAGTTGGCAATAGTAAGAGCATTAGGGTTTCAACTTGCAAAAGCCACTACTGCCCCAGTGACACAGGCTACGGACTCAGGGCTGCCATCATCAGCATGAGAGATTCTGGCAGAGATGATCAGGGAAAGGCTTGTTAGCTGCCAGTGAGGTACAGGGGAAAAAAGGTTCCTGCCATGAATCAAATGGAAAACAAAGTGTGGAAGGCCTCTAAAGCGTACCGCTGCTCCTGGGCAGGACACGCCGTACCATTGTGCCACAGAGCGCTGGCAGTTCAAGAGCTGGAACCAGACAGGAACTGTGTCTCATTAAGCACAATGAAAACCAAACAGCACAGAAACATGGGTGAATGTGGGACGAACTCAACAAAGATCCTTTCGGCGATGCTAAAATGCTGCAGATCTCGAAATCCAACCGGTTCAAAGCAACATTAAAGGCTTAAGAGATGAGCGTGCATCATAGTCAGCACACATCCTAAGTGCCCCCAAGCAGACACTACTGAACTGCAGCTGCCCTGCACCCAAGCTGCGACCACGAGACCAAGCAGCCTCCTGATATACTAATAAGGGAGAGTCCTGCATCCTGTTTGCTCACAGTGCCAATCTGGCAGCTTTTAAAACTAATTATTGTGCTGGAGGGCATGCAGCAGCAGTGCAGCATCACTATCCTCCACATCCACACCACTGCTTCCTGGAATCAGCCTCAGCTACACCACTGAAAACAGGATGACAGTTGTGGCCCAACGGCCTTCACCTGCCAGGATGGTCGACATCCTCCTGGGAATACACGAACACTGCGAAACTAATGTGTGTTACTCTGCTCCTCAGGACCAATATCCACTCTAACCTACCCACCCAACAAGCCACCCAACCCTTTTCTGTAACCCCTTATTCTATTCAGGGTTGTGGGGATCTGCTCGAACCTTCGGCTCAAAAAAATAAAAATAAATAAATAAATAAAAATAAAGGTATCTGGAGCTTTAAACATGACTTACTCGAGCCCAAGTTGTGGTGTGGAGGACTGCGTCGGCTGGGGAGAGGTGTTTGGGCTAGGCCTGCAGAAACTGATTTTGATAAATCAATTAACTGATCAGGCAAGTAACAAATCAGCTAATTTGTCACAGAGACGACAAAATACCACGGTATACAGTATTACCATTCAAACCTTCAACGCCGTTCATAAGAGTTCAACCATTGTACTATATTGCTTGAATTGCGACAAACGCAGATACATCTTCCCTCTGCTACACTGGCGGAATATCACTAAATGCATGCACCGACCACGACCTTCTGTGTCCATGGACAAAGGTAGTATGTGCACTAGAGGCTACACTGTATGTGGACGGTAATCGCATGCAGAAAAGTTAAGTATGAACTGGACTTTATACAAATAACGCCTTTAGGTCATCGTGGCACACAATCTATGCAGCAAACTGAAAAATGACTGAAAAATTTGTCAACTGTTTTATTGCCAGTTATCATCAATGCTAATCAATGAGTTGTTGCAGTCCTAGCTTGAGAAAGAACTTCCAAGCACAGGGACAGTTCCAGGGAATGGAATCACATTTCTGCCAGGCCCTTAACTGAAACTGCTGTTATTCTATTGTGCTCTGAACCCAATTCATCTCACCACACTGACATTCAAATGACTCTGTTCCCCAGAGTGGTCTTTGGAAATACTGAAAGCAGGACTGCTCCTGGAGGGCCTGGAGTTCAGGTCAGGGCAGGGAAGGGAAGCACTAACTGATGAATTGACAAATCCAAGGAACACAAAAAAAAAAAAAAAAAAAGAGGACACTTGTGGATTCCTATGAATGCCTGATTTTATTAAAGGCTGTGTGTCAATACAACAAACTGTCCAGGCAGATCTAAAGCAAGAGTCCCAAAACCACGGCTACAGGGTCAGGTAAGGACCCTTACCCTGGGCAGGCAATCGGCACCAGGAAAATTAAGCAACAAAATACTTCCTAGTAGCATGCCACAGAATCCAATCCACAGAGCATGGATTACCAAACACCCTTGTCAAGTACCACTAAACCAAGCAACGTACAACATAATCGGAGGAACGTCGCAAAAGCAAAGGTTTAATTCATAAGCAAAAAAGAGGTGGAGACACTGAAGCATCAGGTACTATGGCCAATCGAAGAGACCCTGGGAGAAGACTTTACAAAGCTGAAATAGAAGTTCTTCTTGACAGTAATTATGTACGACAAAAGATTATCAAAAGACAGGACAAGAGGGAGGTGATTCACTTCACCAGCGAAGATGCTTTGCTTGTAACCATTTAACACCACACACACACAGACACACACAGACAGACACACAGACAGACAGACACAGACAGACACACACAGACAGACACACACAGACAGACACACACAGACAGACACACACAGACAGAGGCAACTCCTGATTTAAAAAACACACAGCATTTAACAATAATCAATACTAATGTAAGGTGCAGTAAAATGAAACATTAAGCGC
>JAABNX020000030.1:19662856-19674098 GCA_015163995.2 Mormyrus lacerda
TCCTGATTTAAAAAACACACAGCATTTAACAATAATCAATACTAATGTAAGGTGCAGTAAAATGAAACATTAAGCGCCAAACAGAAAAAAAATTGGGCTCAGTACGCATCACAACAATCCTGCATTGGTTGTGTAATTTGGAGATGTGCTCTTAGTTCTAGAAATGGGTGACAGGTTGAGATGGCAATTTGCCCTGGGATTAACTGATCGCCAAGGTCCAACACCCAAAACGCTCAGGGCTCATGTGAATGGCTTTTGGGTGTAGCCCTGAGAATGACACTGCTACCAGACAAAAGCAACGGGCTGGCTCAGTGTTTGCCCCAATGCTACTTCACCGGGTTAGCTCGATTCTCCACTGTGCTGCTTGGGGTTTTGTCTTCAGCAGAGTATTCCGGTTATACCCAACACTCTCCTAGTCTCCTGATCCATCCTGCAGATGTCCTCTTTCCATGGACAAGGGCTGAGATCATAAGGATCTGCTGGCCAAGGAGCCGTGTTCCTTTCCTAATGCTTCCCAAGCAGCTCAGCTCTCTGCCAGGTCCTGCTCCCCCCCCCCCCCAAAAAGTCTCCAAGTCATGGTGCTCCTGCATTTTCCCCAAGCTAACTTGGTTTCTATAGACTGATATGACTTCCATTACAGTCAACCTCCAGGTTCCATTTTCACCCATTGACAATCCAGTGGATGATCACAAATCAAATCTGCAGACCCATGTAAGCATATCTTAATTTCTTACACACTGTCCATCTCATAGTATTTCCAACCAGAAAGTTCCTTAATTAGACACATCTCAGATGACAGACTGCACCGGTCTTCCATTCTGAATACATGCTTGCTGACATCCCTTCAGAAACCTTCATTACCATTTTGGACATAAGCATGCTTGCTGACACACAAACAGGTCGCTTAACGGATTTTTGTCAAACCTGCTTTCCTGCTAAGGCTTTTGAGACAATGATCCTGTTCAAGAGGTGACTATGCTTAATGCAAAAGTATTAAATTAGTGAACAGGAGCCAAGTCCCAGGACAAGGACACTACCGTCACCTCCAGCTGGGTGCATCGCGGCACAGCAGGGGCTCCTGTGTGTGGTGAGCACCATTACCAAGATACAAGAACTAGCTGCTACAGTCAAACCTAATAAGTTATGATTACTTTAATGACTTCATTTAGCCATTATGACATGAAGAAGGGGAATGCAGATTACAAAATGCCCAGCAGACTGCATGAGGGAGCGCAGGGCTCTGCAGAAACAGCAGCAATGAAACTATGCGACTGTTGCTATCAGACCTTGCTTATGTCAGCCTCCGTATTCAAGGGTAAATCTGAGGGACTGCTGGAAGCTAAAGGTTTAGGCAACAGCAAGACCACAAAAAATAGCAGCAGTGGGGTGCAGATGTCACTTACAGCAAGTGATCAGAGCTACCTATGCCCCACCTGTAATTACCATGACCAGAAATAAGGACCCAAAGAGGAGGGGAGGGGCACACACTCCTCTCAAAAGCAAAATATAATATAAATATAAATTAGGGTGGCCCCATTTGCCTAATGGTAGATTTAATAAGAGAATTTCACACACAAATGGAGAGAAGATGCCCATCATTAAAACACACTGTATCCGGGCGATAGTGATGCATCCCTGCTTAATCCAATTAATTTTAGCATGACATTGGCAGGCTGTCTCCCATCCACAGAGCGCAGGGGCAGAGAGGTCCTGGCGAGCAGCCTGGTCACCACAAACACACTTTGGGGGATGCGTCCCGAGACAAGCAGGCCTCTGCTCCCAGGCACAGTGAGACAGAAGAGAGCCCGCTAGTGGCGATGCAACACCCAGCAAACCAACAACGGCGCTCAATAAAGTCAAACAGAAAACAGAGGATCGAACCATAGAGGTCAGAAGTGCAAACTCCCTGGTGACAGTTGCTGTACATGCTCCTCAATATCACACCTGTACTGCACCAACGGAGGCCAGCAAAGGCGGACACCTCAGGGAAGGCCACGCGCTGGGTGACTAAGATCAAACAAAGCAGCTTTAAATCAGAGATAATAGATCAGCCAGGTATCAATCAACTCTAATTTGCTTAGACGCAAAAACTAGGAGGAAAGATTCTCTCCGGGCTATAGCCATGGCAATCAGAGAAAGTTTGATGTACAAGATCGAAAACTTGGAAGTTTAATTTTAATCACTGATGCTGTCCAAATCAGCCGTGCAATCAGCAGGGTGAGGAGTGTGACCTCATCCCAGGCAGCCCTGATCTGAGCTTGTGTCTCCTATCAGCCCACATGGTGGCACAGCCTTGCTCTGCGTAACCTCATTAGAATGGTCACATACAGAGGCACATGCCTGCTTGTGTCACTGCAGAAGGCTGGGCTCCTGCTTCAGTGCACAGCAGAGCGACAGGGAACCGCTTGGGGGTGGGCACTGAAATAAAGCTGATTATGGACAACCTGGAGCAATCTGGCCAGGGTTCAGCAGGTCAGCCGTGTTCTTCCGTGCCTCCTCACGGAGAAAACGGCAGACGCAGCTGTCAAGCCAGTCTGTTCACCACAGGGAACTCCACAAGGCCACCTCCGGCAACCATCGGTAAAAGCCAGCAGAGTGGCTGGAACCTTCCGTCTGATGTCTATAGTTACTCAAGGCCACACACATACATACACCAAAAATCTTTTGCACAATATATGCGAGAAAAATGAAAAAAAACGACAGAACGGCCTTCCCTGGGGATGCACAATTTTGTGGTTAACATTCACAAATGCGGGTGCATATGTGGCTGGGTGCTGCCTGCACGACCCGCTCTGTTTAGCACTCACCGCAGGCACCAGCAGCTTCTTCACTTCCTCCACTGCCCGCCTCATCTTGATTTCTGCCCGTGCCTGTGTGTCCTCCACAGTGATCAGCACATGCAGGTCTTCATTTAGGTGCTCCCAGTTGGGTTTACCCCGATTCTGTTCCTCCTGCAACAGATGAGGGGGAAGCACGGAAGAAATGCAGGAGCAAAACACCAAATGCATAGAAAGTTAAAATAAAGTAGGAATAATTTCAATGAATGACTGAGGTCTGATTAAGATAAGTTATGTATTATGGATGTACCTCAAAGATCCTTTTTAAATCACTTACTGGCCCCCCAGAACTAAGAGGGAAGAAGTAAGTTTATGGAAAATAAAACAATGCTTTATTTGCCATTTTCGGCATTCTGGTCACAGGCACAGAGGTTTAACCTGCTGAGAAAGTGGTGTGTCTGTTCAATTCAACAGGTGACTGACAGGCTGGTGCTCTCACTTCTGGCTGGCACCACACATGCCACATTCCTGTGCCTTGCATGGAGGCAGGCAGCATCCTGCTGTGCCCTCTGTGGCCAGGCACTAGAGAAGGGGTGCCCAATATGTCCATCATGACCAACTAGTAGATTACAAAGGTAGCGCAGGTAGATCGTGTGACATTCCCCCTCCCCCCCCAAAAAAAATGCTTTAGATGTCAGCCTCTATCATGTCAACTCCTTCGGCATTCACCACTTGATTGACGTAACAGGTGGCCAGTCTGCTTTTGCTTAAAAGTTTGTTATATTACGTTACTGAAACAAAATGCGTATGTATTGCGAGCTGGTGCAAAACTCCAGCAAGCAATGAAAGTGTCCAACCTCGGTAGATCTTTTACACCTGCTCGATTTAAAAGTAGCTCCCAAGCCGAAAAAGTGTGGACACTGGTGAATTGGAGGGATTGAAGTGGGTATTTTGAAAGGCTAACTGCAGAGATATAAATAACAAAAGCATGATTGTAATGGAACTCAACCTGTTGGGCAACGCATCCAGTAACTCAGCATTCCGGGAAGAGCCTGCTATACAGTTCAGGAAGTAGGAACGACATTCACTTCCTGTTAATTGATACTGTTTTGTGCATCTTCAGCCGTTTTCCCATTTTGTTTCTTCCTCCCACAGCCGAAGGTTTGATCATTTGTGAGGCAGGTACTGTAACTGAGGTATCTAATTGTTAGCAGGGCACAGTATGGCTCAGTGGGAGGCTGGTCTGACATGGCACTAACCCACACGCCGCGCTGCTCGACACGGGTTGACCCCCCCCTCCCCCATCTCGGAGGAGTATGCAGCATGAGGCAGTCATCCCTGAGGAGTATGGCAGGTTGTTCTACGTGATTACACACGGGCTATTGGGGACCAGGCTATACCAAGAAGCACCCCCCCCCCCACCCACCGCGAATGCAAAGGGCCAGGAAAAAATGGCGGTGGAATGAGATCTTTGCGAGCAAGACCTATGAAAGGAACACATGATCTGAGGTTTCTGTTTATGGAGAAATGAAAAAAGGGGGTAAAAGCCATGCTGTAGTTTAGTTTGAGTGTGCCAATCAAGACAAGTCAAGTGACCATCCGCTGGATGGAAAAAGGGGGAATCCACGCCCCTCCCCGCCAAACCAGCATAACCAAATGCTCAGCTCTACAGTTACTAAGAGTAGCAAGCTGTGGGAATTTAAAAAGGCGTCATAAAAACATTCTGGCATTGATGAAATGATTTTTAACCCTCACTATTCTGTCCAGCTGCTCTGTGAGTTGGTGCGTGCTGTAAGATGGGGGCAGCTATAAATAAATGCTTGCAGAAACGGTACGGAGCAGCTGCCTTGCGTCCTGCGCAGTTCCTTGGCCAGCATGGATGACTGGCAGCAAAGTGCAGCGCAGGTAAGATGCTGACAGTTACTTCTTGATTTATTTTGCAGAGCCTTAGAACAGTGCTGTTGGTGACACTAGAATTTGTCCAAGACAAAATTAGAAGCACCTAAGGAAGTAGATAACATACTGAAAACAGATATTCTTTGGAGAACACATCCGATTGCCGGGAACCGACGGGCGGTTCGCCCACCTGACTCAACTTAGCAGCGTCTTAACTGTCCTCACAGCATTTGAATTCTGATCCCCAGATAGATCAAGCCCAGTCTGAGGGGCAGGGTCTGCTGGGGAAGCCCCTAAGGAGGGGACATTCCAGCGAGGCGACACGACTGAAAAGTGACGAAGGGGAGGAACGCGAAAGACCCCCAAACCCCTTCAAACTCCAGGCCCGGAGATAAGTGCTTGATAAGCACTCAGTCTCCATGCCTGGGAATGGACCTTGGCCTCCTTTCATTCAAAAAGTATTGCAGTGCGATTGGTTATTTTCCTGCACGACTCCCACGTCCAGTCTGATTACGCCAAGCCACCCATGGGGGCAGAATGAGGGCAGCAGCCAGAAGCCAGAAACAAAACCCAGATGGCCACTGGGACACGCGTGCTTCCTGCCGGGTCCCTGTTCCCTGCCACACCTTTGAATCTGAATGAGGGCCAGAAAAATGGGGCACATTCCAAAATCACAGTAAAAGCTCATTACGAAATCAAAGCAAACAAAAAAAGAAAGTTTTATGAGAATAGAAAATAGGGGAATGACTGTTCTCATCATTGGAGAGATGAGCAGTGTGGAGTAGATACATCACACCCTGAGAAAGTGAACAGCAGAAAACCTGCTGCTTCCCACCGGGGTCTGGGGCCCTTTCAGGAAGCGGGCCCAGCTGGGGAGGAGCCCCGGCGGTCCGGCTGCAGCACAGTGTCAAAATGACTGCGTCCACACAAGACGCCGTATGGGGGTGGTATTCTCCATCATGAAAGCTCAATAAGTGCTACCATTGGCTGTTAACCTGTCAAAGCAATCCCCACCCCCTCTTCTTGCATGGCGGCATCTACTTACCTTCTTCCTGTCCCTCATGGAACTCTTTCCTCTGACCATAATCTTGCATCCAGTTTCTGCTTCCAGCTGCTTGGCAGTCAGGCCGCGGGGACCCAGGATCCTTCCAACAAAGTTGTACTGGGGGAGACGGAAGTGTAAGAAATTAGACAAATAACACACTCCAACGATGATCAGTTAAAAACTGAACTGCCTAGACTCTTTCACGCAGAGGGATAATAAACTACGGCATTTCAGGTGAAGCACCTTGCTCCTAGCCTCACTACACTTCAAAACCGCAGCCAACCATCATGCCGCCTGTTGGGAGGCCAATCGTTACTGACCACTGGGAGCATCCCAGCTCAGCCAACATCACCTTTGTTTGTTTACCCTTGAGCTCCAGCACCAGAATGCTGCTAATCTTATCTGGCCACTCTCAAGCAAAAAGCTAAGCACTACCTGCATGTACTCACACTCAGACAGCATCTGCTGCCCCAGTCAACCAGCAGTGACCTCCACCCCCCCACCCCACAGAAGAGGGAATCGCACAAACACTAAATCAGTGCCATGCTTCCAAGCCATGCTCTTTGCGCTTTACAGCGAAGACTTCGGAATTCCTGCCACGCCGGCACAGGAAAACGAATTCTTTCCATACAAAAATAAAACTACAGGGAATTAGAGAAGGCAGAAGGTGAGGGCTCTGCCAAAGAGTACGTCCTTATCAAGCCCCTTTCACTGGTGAGCGGCCCAGCGGCTTGGTACCAGGGAAAAGTATTTACTAGCGTAATCCTCTCCACTTCAAGCTGGCTTCCAAGGGGGATCAGGAAGAAAATGTGTGTTGAAATAATCCAAAACATTTTTTGTAAGAATGAAACAGAAAAGGGGGAAGGGGGCACCAAAATAAACATGGGGTGAAGTTTATGGGAGCGTTGGGCAGGGGGATGGATGCTGGATTCCACAGACATGTTTGTGCAGGCCGCCCTTATCAGAGGTTGGCTAATCCTGCATATAGACAACAGTGCTTTGTTATCTTACAGGCAATAAAAGCAGCACCAAAAATATCAGGTGCCAATGATCTAAAACAGGTAAACATGCTAACATGGAAAGTCACCAGAGGAACTGTGTTTAATTAACATCTGTTAGAGAAGCACCGGTTGATCGCCTAGTGATTTTCATCCTGATCGGCCACTCAGTCTAAATACAGCCAGTATCATGAGCCTATCGTGTAGTTTACCAACTAATGTCTTTGTGCCAACTATTAATGGCCGATATGGTGATATTTTATTGCTCCTGGTCGTAATTGTACCCACAGCACATATTTCACAGGAATTATAAGAATCATGATACAGCACTACATTTACTTTTATTTAGTAGACACTTTTGTCCATGACGACGTACAAGTGAGGCAAATAGCACATCACAAACATATGTGGTATTGAGGAGTTGACTAGGCGCAAGTACAGCTAAGATAGGTTTCCAATGAATGCCCAGCTAGAAGCAAATAACTTAACACTAGGGGTGGAACAATGCATCAATTTGTATAGATTCAACGGCAAACGAACCGATGCGTCGAAGTGACCGCATAAATATCGCTGCAAGCGTTGTTTTCCCTCGCAGGTTTCAGTATTGTTTTCATGATCAACACCTCAAAGAAGATTACTGACTTTCTTGTTTCACCTCAGAATTCAGTCATGTTAATCTTCCTCATTCTACATGTCAGTCCATGCAATGTTTATTTTTACTGCACTTTATTTTGCTTGTTTTATGGGACATACTTGACTACACTAGATTGTTTACAGTTCAATAAAATAAAATGTTAATTATACTTGCCTTTAATTCATTGAAATGTAAAGGATTGTGTGAAATTTTATTATTGACTACTAACCCCAGTACCAAACTGGGTCGAATCGTATAATATCATGGGGATTTGTGAGATATCCAAAGAAATAAATAAATAAATAAAAAAAGGACCATGGAATCGATATTGTATCGTATTGTGAGGGAAGCTGTGATTAACAGCCCTACTTAACACTATTATTAAAATGACAATATAAACCTGCACGCTCAGAGGCTGCAACAGTACAACAAAAACAGACCAATGAGAAACAAGGAGATTGAGGTCTGCTTGACATCCCAGCACCATCTGTATCTCTCATTTTTTTCAATTATGTCTCAGTTGATCTAGTTAGATCTTGAATTAAAAACTATTTGATCTTTAACCATTTAGCCAACTTTATGAAAAAAAAAAACAAAAACTCTAGATACCATCAAGTTGCTAAAAATATTGTATTTGTGTCACACGGTAAACAGCATGAGGTCCATAGACTGGTCGGCTATGCTGTTAAATGTAGTGGGCGGCAAGGCTGATGAAAAATTGATTCCAAAAAATGGTTTGAACTTGTGAAATCTTAAGTGGACCAATCTACTGCATTTCGCAAACTGTGCAAAGGTGCTGTTCGCACAACAGGTGACGATTCTTTTAACCGCCTGAAATGTTAGCAGCCCAAATAGATGGAATGTCACGCTATGCATGCGTGTGAGCACATCCTCAGCCACACCATCTTCCACATCTTAACAAAAGACGAATGAAACGAAAGCAAACATTTTTACTGATGCAAAACTCAAAATCTTACATTTTATTCATTTGTCCATTATTTGTTTGTATTTGTTGCACTATGAATTGAGAAGTCTGCAGTTTAACCAAAGTGATAAAAATAAGTAATGTACAGCATTTATTTTAAAAAAGCACTTTTGCTAAAATGAATCAGTTTTACATGTATAGTATTTTGCACATCTTAAGCACTTATAACAATAAAATTTAGTACATGGATTCCAAAAAATACTGCCTGAGGAGGAACCACCCCTAAAAAATTTGGAACCACCAATTTAAATTCAACACTTGTGGAACCACATTTATTTGAAAGTGTTATTTAAAATATTTTGCTTGCAGAAAAGTTAAGACTACTAAAGAAAAATTTAAAAATGTTAATGTTCAGTTTTCTAATTATTAAACTAAGAAAATCGTAAAATTGGCCAGGAACGGTATTGGCAGGTCAAGCTTAAAATAAAGCTAAGGCTAAGGAAACTGCTAATTGGTGCATCCTTTGTAATTGTGTCCTTCCTCTGGATAGCCACCTGTGCAGCTAGAACAAAGACCTGGCCGGAAGCCGTCTCTCTGGGCCTAGCTAGCCTCTTCCTGAATGATACATGCCTCACTCCCCAGATCCCGCGCTGACAAAGTCAAAAGCAGGGCTGTCCCATCACAGGAGCTCCACCTGCAGAAGCAAGCAGGCCACCCAGGCCAGTCTGCTTGGTCATTTGCACATAAGCAGCCCCCGCACACTTAGCTTTCTTTATCTGCCTGCAAACCACCATCACACCATGAACATGTTGATGTTGATTGGACATGACAGAGACCAGGAGCTGCCGGACAGTGGGGAAATTGCTCACTTTGAATTCTGGAATAAGACAGTAATTACAGACAGCAAGTGGAGGAGGTGGTCTGCAAAGCACGGTCTTGGGCAACAAAGAACAGAGGAGGGTGTGGGGGATCGCGAATGTGTGACAAACGGCGATGCTCTGGCCGTTTCCATGCCAATACCATGGTGCTAAAGCCCAGCTCCACAACCTGGTCAGCAAAGGTCAGCTGCTGGAGTGCATAAAGCAAAGGTCTGTGCTACATGGTAAAGAGTAACCCCCCCCCCCCTTTGCTGAAAAGGGCTAGAGAACATTCCTCCACCTACAGTGCAGAGGTGGCTGAAGCCATTACATGCTTTGGGACCAAAGGGGGAGGGTGAGGGAGAAGACATTTCCTTATCTGTGGGAAGACCTCATCCAAAACCACTTAAATGTGCAAGACAAGTCAGGAAATTTATGCCTAAAAATCCTTTGATAACAGAAGGTAAAGTACCCATCTTAAGGCACTAGAGCAACCTATAATTTGGTCATGGAGACATTGTGACTGTTTCCCAGGCAAAGCAGTATGTGTGTAAGTACAGCAACAAACGTCAAGAAAATCAAAGCCTTTACAGTATGACCTGTCTGCACTGCAATAAGGCAAGATTTTTAGAAAACAAAATGAATAACAATGACAAGAACAGTGTGAACACAAGTACAAGGTGTCTGCCAAAAAGCTCTGACTGAGGGAGGGAGCACGAGGATCAAAGGGGATAAAGCGGCTGTAAAGGACCACGGTCAAAAGAGGAACCCCAAACCATGAGCACTCATTCACATACAGAATTGAGCTATGGAATACTTTTCGATTCAGTTCTTCACCATTAGCAAACAAAATAAATGTAAAAATGTTTCCCTTTACTCACACCTCCAGATGTGCCCAGAGAGTCCTTCAGTGCTGGGTTCTCTTATTTAAAAGTCTTAGAGATTAGAGACCAACTCCTTCCCTGTTTTATCTCCATTTCCGGCAAACCACTGCAAATAAGCAAACCCCCCCGCCACAGCACTCTAGTGCAGAGGGGAGCTTACTCTGACATTAAAGGCCCTCAGTTTAGCCTTGTTATCGGCTCTGAACAGACACTCAGGGCAGCGAGGATGGGGGGGGGGGGGGTTGACTGACTGCTGGAATGTCCTGCACTGCCCAGCACAGAACATTTCTTAACCGGGTGAATGACAAGAAGAATGGGCGACACCACACACACTTTCATGGGAAGAAAGACTGGCTAACTACTAATAGTTAAGCTGCTGGCTAGTCATGCCGGCAGTGAAGGTTACTCCCTGAGCAGACTGGCTCAGCACACAGTGCTCCGCACAGTGGACAACACGTGCACAGCCAAGCACTCAGTAGGGGACCCCACCTGGCCACCAACATACACACAAAAGCCAAGAGGAAGCAGGAGAGACAGAGAAAAATGACAGAATTCTGCATTCTTCCCATAGATGACAAATGGAAACAAAGGATGGCAGTGATGCATGTTTGGACAGTGGAGGCACACTGCCATTTCATTTAATAGGTGTTTTTATCCAAAGCAACATACAACTGAGAAGGCAGGATCAGACATTCACTGGAGCAGTTGGGGGTTAAGGATCTTACTCTAGGGCCCAATGGTGAACACACCTGGGATTCGAACCAGAGACCTTCTGAGCACAGGGACAGCATGTCAATCCACTGAGCTACACACAGCAGTGTAGAGAAGTATTTCTCAGACAAGTCTTCAGGGGCCACCAGATGGTCCAAATTTTTGCTGCTTCCCAACTCACAGGGAATTTGGAGAGATGAAAAACGTGACTAGGACTGGTTTGAGAAGTAGTCGTGTAAAAGCTTGAGATAAAGATACCACCCTTGGACTACGCTATGGTCTTCACGCCTTTCCTACTGACAGCCTTTTTGTGTCTTGTTGAACATTAACAATGCCCACTAGTTTACACCGAATAAACTGCAGACACCTGCATTCAGACAATCCCCACTAAAGGTCAGCCCCCATTGGCCCCACCCACTTACAAGACTCCTCTCGCCACACAATACAGATGAATACCAGTACACAAGGCATTTTTTAATCCTTGATCCTAAGCTGTTTGGTGGCTAAATAAACTT
>JAABNX020000030.1:19674198-19692265 GCA_015163995.2 Mormyrus lacerda
CACAATACAGATGAATACCAGTACACAAGGCATTTTTTAATCCTTGATCCTAAGCTGTTTGGTGGCTAAATAAACTTTCAGACCAGAGCAGCAAAGCAGCTTTTTTATAGCTGTGGACCAATCAGAAGATGCTGGAGGTGATGTCCAACAGCAGGCATCTAGCAACAGCAGAAACAAACAAAATCAATGACAAGCTGAGTACGGCGCATTGAGGCTGCAGACTGGCAGAAGGGTCCATTTACCAGCACAAGTCTAAGTAAAACCACTCCCCTGCTGGACACTTCCATGCTGTTACTATACTCTTCCAGTTATAGAACTGATTACATCACGCAGGTGCAGTTTGCTGTGACCCACAGACTAACTTCAGCGGTCACACATTAAGCATGAACCCATCACGCAGCAGGTGTTTTTCACATTGACACACATTGATGCGGCATGAGGGGTCAGGCAGGTGGGGGGGCAGGGGTATGCTGATGCCTGCTCCTCCACCTCAGAATGCCGGCGATCAAAGCAGAGAGAATGAGAAGTGATGCGGCCGTCATGTTCAGTAGCCATCTGCGGCTCTGGCTGCCGCCTCCACAGCTCATGGTGCCTTTCATATACCGCCGGAGAATGACATCCCCTCCCTGCTGCACCACCCTTACAGCAGGATGGGAGGCTTGGGCCGATGCAGTGACGAAAAAAAAAAGAATATTACTCAAAAAATAATTCAATTACAGATCTTCCTCACCCGCCTGCCCCAAACTTAGCTGTTGGTACAGGTCCACAGGGAAATGACAAGGTCAGCGTTGTGGTGCCACCCAGCAGTAAGAGGCAAAGCCTTTTCCCGGATAGGCCCCTGCTGTGTGAAGCAGCCTGCTATTCCTAGGGCTTAAGTGGGATATCCTCACAGAGGTCGAGTTCTGCTGGCATGTGACTATAAAGATATCAAACTCAAATTCAATTAAAGAATAACCCTTCTCTCCTAATAAGTAGTCAAAGGGTGAACTCACATATAACAAATTCCAGGTGCTACAAAATTTCTGGACAATCCCAACCCCATTAGTAATGCGAACTCAAATCACATGGAAAGGATCATCAAACCAGACTCAAGCGACACTTCAAACCCTAACATACCTACAAGCTGCAAGACAGCAGCCTGCAGTGTAGACGGGGTCTACAGTGCAACCAAAATGATAGCTTCCATTGAGATTGTATGACTTTAAATTTCACTTTGTCACACATGTGCCAGTGTATGATCATTATTAGGATGTTTTGTTCCTGTGTGGGTACTGCATTAACAAATTATGATTGAAGTTTTTTTCCCTTCCCTAGTGCAGCATGTATTTTTTGCTGAATTGGTACCCCCTTACCTGCACCCAGAAGTACACACACATATGTGACACTGATGATGAAACTTTAAAGCAAAGCAGTGTTGTTGAAATATTAAGTAGTCTATAGCTGATTAGTTTAAAAAACAAAAAAAAGAGGTAGCGGCTGGTAGAGAGGGAGAGCCACAGAGGTCCTGAGACAGACTCAAGTGACGATGCGAGTTCGCGAGCTTTAATAACCTAACATTTAGATTAAAATATTTAGCAAGAACGGCGTTTACCCTCCATCACATTCTCATGTATGACATTTGAGTGTTTCTCTCAGAAGCTTTTAAAACTTTTTATTGATGTAATTTTACATTTTTAATGAGTCCAAAACATAGTGTTCCCATATAGTATACAGCGGTAACTTTGTACATACAGGCACACAGTTGAGATGGTCTGTATATTATAAAAAAATGTCTTGATAGAAAATGACAAAGTAATCTGACGTGCATAGTGTACAGTACAGTTTGTTTAGTAATTGGTAAGATAGGCTTTTATATTATCAGTCAGGCTAGCAGGCTGCTACAGCCAGTGCTTAAGGGTGGCCTGAAAACGAAGTATTTTTTGCGAATTGTCACATTGGCTGGGATCTGTCATCCCTAACCCTCACTACTGTGAAGGGCTTACTGTACAGAGTCTTGAGACACTGCCAATCTTTTAATCAATACAAAAACCAGGGCATGCAAGTTAAGACAACCATTCATCAGCATGCAAGGTCATCAATTAATACCATGCTGCACTACAAGGAAGAGTGCAACCAAATTGTGTGCTGGTACAACCAACTGGGAAAGCTGGAAGCAGCTATGCTACCACAGGAGAAGTTTGTCTGGAGCCCTGAGACACATTGATCTGAATGATCATGCTGACTTTAAAAAAAAAAAAAAACGAAAGAGTGAAGGGGGTTTGTTTTTCCTGCCTGATTTTCATCCTACTTAAAGTCCTTTCCAAATCTGCATGAAAAGCTACTATCACAACTCAACCATAGGCAGTGCTTGTTTAAACAGAGCTGCGATGACAGGAGGTGCTCATAAGTCATTCAAAATTGCTGTTGAGGACCACACCGAGCTAATTCCACTCACTTTTTAGTTCCAGAGCCATTTTCTGAACATGAAAGGTCAAAACAGCACCTTGAAACATTTGGGGCAGCCATGTTCAAAATTCCACAGTTAGCGGCAGCAAAAAGATGCTGCCTTAGGTGCAGGTTTGGTCATGGTACCAGGTGCCCACCCAGAAAGGCAGTTTGGCCGGAGAGACTGCCACCTGTTCAAATGCTCAGGCATCACGAAGCCCAGAGGGTGCCAACAACAGAGCGCCAGGTATGATGACGCTAACAAAGGCTGACACGGCAGCGCATTAGCGCACGCCACCCCTCTGGAATGCAAGCTGCCTGACTGCAGCCAAACGTTACTGGCGAAAAGAACATGTTCAGACAGACCAACTGCAATGGAAGAAAAGCACACCATCCACCATTTACATGAGCCAATCTGGCAGGTGACATGCATACGCTCGCACACACAGACGCCCACACAACCATCCCTTGACTAGTGTGTTACCTTACAGGGGCGTGCCCTGATTACCATCAAAAAGCAAAATATTTCTTCAGACTCACTGCAGTGATATTAAATGAGAAGCAGGGCTTTGGCAGGAGGGTCTCACATCATGTGTTTTTTTTATGTATAATTTTATTTTTTTATTTTATATATCTCAAAAAAAGCTAACAAGCCATCTTTTAACATGCTGCACCCAGAGAAGTTCAGAAATGTTCAACTGGGCTGTGTCTCTTGACTCCAGAGAGGCTAATTAAGAGGCCCACTTTAATTCACATTTCCTTGGGTGAGGGCACTCTGACGGCTGCTGGTACATTCCCAAAAAAGCATGTGACCAGGTCTAGAACAGTACAGTAATACAAAACCAGAACCATTATTTTGGATGAATGTACCCCACGAAGAGAGGTGTGGCAGTAATTAGAGAACAGCACAGTAGAAGGTGCATAAGACAACTCATCTGTTCAGTTTCAATTTGCAGAGTCACTCACTGTGACATTGTTCAGCAACACAGGTTCAGTCATTTCAATGTGAGAATGCTCTCACATAGCAGAGACTACAGGTATGTGCCAGGCTGAGCAACTGCTATCTGGCATGTATCAGGGTCACGCAGAAGCAGCATCTAGATCTGAAGACAAAGAAAACCAATGGGACAGAAGGGCTGACCGAAGCTGTCACCGCACCCTACACCTCACTACTAAAAGGAGGGAATCCAGTTTGATGAAAGGTGCGTATGTTGAATGATTGAAGGTTGTATAATGAAGCTTACCATACTGCTTGAGGGGAGGGCCAAGTCTGCACACTGCCTTGAAACCCCAGACAAAAATGGGAACCCTTCCCCAAACAGGCTCGCTTACAAATATGACGAACTAGATTCCACCCAACTGGCCTCTCACTGCCTCAAACTTTATGCCGGTGACCGACACACCACTACAATTAACACTACAAAGCAATTAAGAGCTGAGAACTAAACCAGTACAGGAGGCCTATCTGGTGTAGTGCAAGCTGTCGTGCCTTATGAGGAGGGGTGATGATGCGGCCACCCAGAGAGGAAGAGCGGAAGGAAGCTGAAATGAACCTTCCCAGCAGGAGAAAGAGTTGCTGAGGGCAGCTACCAAAGACCAAACACTTTTAAT
This sequence comes from Mormyrus lacerda, assembly GCA_015163995.2. Lineage (NCBI taxonomy): Eukaryota > Metazoa > Chordata > Actinopteri > Osteoglossiformes > Mormyridae > Mormyrus > Mormyrus lacerda. Next base: position 19,678,234 of record JAABNX020000030.1, read on the forward strand.
GGCAAACTAAATGTTCTCCCTGTGAAAAATGAGATTGGGGGAAGGAGAAAAAAAAAAAAAACAAGGAAAACGAATAGATATTGATTGGCTGCCTGCCCACGGCTCACACACTGACTGACACTTGAATGGGGATTTAGTAGGAAAGCGTCCAGGCAGCTTCTGCTTAGCGTCACGCGTTTGCATGTTTACTCTGAGCAGAGATTAGCAGCTGACAGAAAGCAGGGGTGTCCACTTACGGCACCAATGCTTAGCCACCAGCCCAGCTTACTCCCCACTGTTCTCATTCATGTACAATAAATCACATGGAAGTGATGCATTTACGCTTGCATTTCCCATTTCACTATACTCAGGGGCTCATTCTAACATTTTTTTCCCCCACAGTCATTAAAAACACGAAGGCATTCTGACCTTAAACTAGTTAGTTCGCTAGAGGGGAACCCAGCTCATTCATGGTCACAGGGAAAGGAGCTGTGTGTGGACGTTCACATGGATTCCCACCCACAACCTCAAATACACATATGGCAGAGGGTGCATGCTCCCCCGGTACCCCACCCCTAAAAGACACAGCCAGACGGAAAAGGGAAAGCAGAGATGTGGCAGAGTTCAGGGCTGGGGAGTATTCATCTTGATGGAGAGCCGGGAATTTTATTTATGATGGCGGCGGCTTGCTGCCGAGTGCAGCCGGCCTTTATCAGCTCTGTCAAGAGGAAAACGCATTTCACGCACTGCTGCTCCTGCGTGCCCAGCCTGCACGCCATTCTGCCGCCCACCGGATTAGGGAGAGAAGCACTTCCCTGGGGAAGGGGGGCACACAGCTGTCGGCCTGCCCACCTTGAGCACAGGCATGCAGCAAGCTTCCACTGCAGCCCCCCCATTTTTGCTCACCACCCCACTAACCTTGAGAAAGCCCAATGCTTATCCAGTGTCATGTCTCCATGTCAAAATGGCTGTAAGAACGGCCACGGTGCAATCAGAGCAAAGCGGGAGCCACTGCTTTTTCAGGCCATGAATATTTATGAAATGGCACATTCTTGGCCCCCACCAAAAAGAATTACCACACAACCTCTGAATTTCACAGTGAGTAAACGAGTATGAAAAATCGCTGAAAAGGTTACTTTAGACCCAAGAAAGCGGGACTGTAACGGCTTCGAGTGATAACCCCATATTGCAGAACCGGCCTCACTGTCAGCCACAATGGCACTCACAGCTAAAATCAGCACTTGAGAGTGATTACCCATAACCCCACACCCAAGACAGGATGCCACTCCCCGGACACTGGTGAAGCGAAATAACCAGGTTAAATGCTGGTAGGAGCTCATCACCCAGAGCAGGTTAATCAGAGCACCGTATGAATGGGTCAATGACATGCATTGTTTCTAGTCCAGCACGTGTTGCTGCTGTTGAATGACACCAGGCAGGATGCCTGCATTACATACAGGTGAAGATGTAGAAACATATGTGGCAGAAGATAAACATGAGGGCGAGAGAAGCAGAAAAGGAACATACGTCAGGATACTCTTTCACAGGCACAAAGAGCTTCTCCTGCAGGTGTACAATGGGGCCCACAGGTTCAGGTAGCTCCAAGGGGTGTTTCTCCACCAGGCCATTCACAGAGTCGCTGTACATGTCCTTCCGTACTCTGGTGATCTCTGGAACAGAGGAACAAAGAAATGAACAAACAAGGAAGGAAAAGGCCATCTAATCACATGTCAGAGAAAAAAAAATACATTCAGCAGTATTTGGGTTGGTGGTGGTCCAGCAAGCTCAGCTAGTGTGCCTGCATTACACGATAAATACTAACCCAAAAGCCCAACTCCTTCGAAAGAGCCGTCACTGAGACACGGGGAAGCAAGTGACCAGACAACTATTCAAACACTTGAACCCAGTTCACCCATCTACTTGAATTACCTCTTTTAGAGGTTGAAGGACGGATGGAGAGAAAGGAAGGAAGACTACACTTGAACGAGCCAATTCATCACAGTAAAATATGGCTGCAGCTGCCATACTGTCAATGACGACAAACGGACCAAGGGATGGGCCTCCTACAGTCCCAAGAACAAACAAAATGAGGCATTTTCTGACAGAACAGCTTTCACTGCCAAGGCTGTCCAGGTAAAGGGCTCCCCTGATGGCCAGCTGCAGGCCACATGTGGCTGACACCCGATTGTCAGATCGCCAATCATCCCCATAGCTGTGGAACTGGAATCTGACAATCATCCGACAGCAAGAATTTTACTGCGAAACCCTTTGCTTTCCTACTCTTTCCCTTTTTAATTCTCTTTCTCTCCTGAAATGTCACATTAACATAAAGTGGCAGAAGGCGGCCTTCCGCCAAAAATGTGCGGCGCTTGACAACCCCTAATTTCAGCTCTGCAGCACTACTGAGAAAGCCCCTGTAAATGCTCAGCCTTGCTGAAAAGATTACCTGCTGCCATCTTGTCCTCTGAAAGCCTTTGTCTCTGCCCAGTCTCGTCAGTATGCCTCTCAAGGGCAAAGCAACACATCAGAACAACAAAGACCACAGAAACTACCAACGTAATGTTAAAGCAGAGGAAGCCCTTAATGGTGCTCACCAAAATGCCATGGAAGTTCAAGCTTTTGGAAAGTCACGCCAGAAGCGACAGCACATAGCAGCGGTGAGTGTCTTTACTGCCAGACTATCACTGAAAGAGACACTTTCATGCAAGGTCATTGCACACAGGCCAGCTCTAGAGACTGCATTCAGCTTTGTTTTTGACTGGATATCTGGACCCAGACACTGAAAAGAGGCAAGACAGGAAGGAAAAAAAAGCCTTATTTCCTGAACAAAGATGAGACTATGTGAGATGAAGATGGCAGGAGGAACAGCTGCATCCAGGGCCCCCCATACAGGCCAAGGATTCGTAGTCATGCTTGCTTCACAGATCGAACCTAGTCAAACAAAATGGTGCCCAATCAGTCCTTTGGGGCCTGTTAGGTCATCCAAAACAAATCACAGATGGATAGAGGTACCAGATCAGAGGTGGGCCCCGGAGGGTGCAAGGACGATGGGGCCCATCTGCTAAGCACACTTGACAGACCTAAAGGCTGGCCTGGGGCCAGAAGGAGGGGGGCCTCTGGCAAACCCATGCTTCAATGACTCTCCTCTCCTAAAAACTACTAAACTCCACTGGGTCTCAAATCAACATGACCGCTTGCCACTGAAGACAGTGAAATTATTCTTCATGTTGAAAACCGTCAGTAATTTCCTGCCTAAATTTGTGGGAAGAACAAGAATCCAGAAAGTCAGACACCTGGGAGAGACTCTGGCCGCCTTCTCTTGAATATCAAATTATTAAAGAGTGTGCTAACTAGTACATCTGAAGACGAACATCCAACAAGATAACTAAATCATGATTGTACAAACACTGCAAACCGAGGAAGTGGGGAAGCTTGTTGGGCATATCTGAAGTACAGCAATGCCGATGAGGAAGGTGGGGTTTACACACTCAACCAATACTAACACATCAGCAGTAGTCTGAGGGATTAGACTCCCCAAAGCAGCTCTAAACGAAGCCTGATTAATTGTTAATGCCCATCACCTGAGAGTGCTCGACCTAACAGTGATTAAAAAGATCTGTGGTCAGGGAAAGCCATGCCTCATCTACCTTCCCCTGGGTTATACCCCTCCCTCCCCCCACCCCCCGGATTAACACAGAGACGCTCTTTCATCTGTAGAAGACGGAAGCATCCACTTGAGATGAGTAATATTTGCAGACAGGAGGGAGGCCAGGCAGATGCGCATGCCTGTGGAGGAGTAGTGAGCGATGACTAAACAAACCTGGGCAGTGAAAACATTTCACCGAAAGAAGGCATCAGAACTTTGTGAGGGAACAAGCATTTTCCCACTTCGCCTGGGAAAGAATGCGGAGAGACGACAGCCAAGCCTTTCCTTTATTTACACACTGAATATCCAAAACTCTGTCTGCCTCAAACAGCAAGGGGTTTGCTGGTGGGAAATATTTTTTTTTCCCATATTTCAGCAGATTTACTGCCTTATGACACTGCAGTCATGTACTACTCATTTGGATGAAACACACCCGACATATAAAGGTCAGATGGAGAGGGAAAAAAACAACACAGGTATGCACAATGTACTCTACAAATAAAGCTGCAATGAAAGTTATTCTGCAGTTCGGCTTCCTATGTTGTTCAGATGTTCACCAGGTAAGTATACTATAATATCCTGTATATTATGTAGAGATATTTCTGGAAAACAAGCTTTAATAACAAGGTCTTTAAGAAGACTGGACAGCGAGCACATTATCATAAGCAAGCAAAACCACACAGAAGCACATGCTGGGTTCTGTGGAAGAGCCTTAGCTAAGACATGGACAGATCACCATTAGACACCCAGTGTAACTGCATTATGGTTTGTCGCCACTGGGGGAGTGGAACACTGAACTTGACTACTGCTGCATATCTGCAGAACTCACAGACAGACGACTCTGTGTACAAAAAAAAATGCCAGTCATGAATCATAAAAACAGAAAACGCAACCTCTTATCAAGTCACTGAAAATCAAAATAAGGATAGTCTGACCATCTAGTATCATAATCATCTGCCCCAACAATTCTTTCATGGTAGGGATTCCCACAGCACAGGGACAAGCACGGTGACAGCCAATCTCAGAGCGCTGAATCACCACCTTTACGTGGTTAGACAGGGCATTACCACAGAGATCCCTCCATTTATCATTAGAGCTGTGCTGGGGAAGACAATAACAAAAGCAGCAGTATGCCCGAGCTGAAAGATCTGCTCTCATTTCAAAATAAACACAGCTCCTACACTAGATATCAACTTTCCTTGATAAGGTTCCGTACACAGGGTGGAACCCAGGAGCAGGAAGGAAGCTAAAGGAAAAAGAAAAAAACTCTCTCTGCAGAGGGCTCTGATGGGTGTTAACTTAGCTGCCACCATGGGGTCCTGCCCCTGGTCACGCCGTACTGCCTCCACGTCACCCCAGGGCTTCTTGCTACACAATTAAGTTGGAAAGAACCAAAAGCAGAGACTCCTCGCACTCTTAGACATTTAAGGAATTCGCATGGGTACAATTTATTCTTCAGAACTCTTACGGCTCAAACGCAAAGATCTTTTAAAATGAGAGAAAGAGCCTTGTTGTCATCAAACTGGAGGATATGTAGCGTTAAATTGGAAACCCTCTTAAGTGTAATTTACCAGAGTAGATTCCTGGGGAGTGTAGTTAAAATGTTTCCGCATGCAAACACATCAAGATTCTTTTCAGGAGGCATCGAACAGATGCTCCCAGAGAAAATTACAATTCTGTAAAAAGCAGCCAAGTCAGACCCCAGAGACCATGGGACACATTAAATAGATCCAGAAAATCACTCTAGAGGTGCATCAACTTGACAGGGGTGTGTGTGGATTTGGCAGGTTAGGTTTGTCTCAAGTTAAGATGCTTTACTGTGTTGATTTGAACACATCACACTGGCCATTTCACACATACATCACTACACTGGTAACACAGAGATATTCTACCATCCACCGTTCTAAAAGTTGTAATATGGACAAACAATGCACCTGGTACAGAATCTCTCTTAAAAGTACACCAGGAAATGAGAAGGGGACAGGAAGGAGTGACCAGGATGTTGACTGGAACTACTCATTTTACTGGCCATGACACCTCCCACAAGCAACAATGACGGGAAGCACCCAGCTGTCAAGAGGAAGGATGGAGCCGGCCCCATGGTGGTAAACAAAGATAACCAGGGTGTTGTTTCCTACACCCCGGTCTCCAAGGATACAATACTAACATGCCATCCGGTCTGTCCAAAACAACACTCCCACCATATGCAATGCATCTATATACACCCACCCTTTATTCTGAGTGATACCTTCTGAACTCAAGCTGTTGGGATTCAATGTCTCGCAAGAGGTGGTTACAAAGGCTGTAAAAGCAGACATTCATCTGTCAGGGCAGGAGGGCACCAATGATCACGGCTCTGCGCATGTTGACAGTTATGCCGATTTTATCAAGGACAGACTCATGAATCGTCATTTTTCTGCTGTCAAAAAACGGAACCTTGCGGCTCATGCCATTTAAAGAAGGGAGAGACACTGCTTACCTCTATGGCTCCCCCCCATTTGTGGTAAAGGTGAAACAGCCAGTAAACCACAGCCACACACTCGGCTTTAATCATAGAGAAAAGGCAGCTTTTAATGACAAGACTGGTGTGAGTTCAAGGCACAGTGCTCTCTGCCATCTGGGTCAGTCTGCCCTGGGAATCATTAGGCTCCTAAGTGCTGATGGGAGACACGACCTGTCGGAGATTAACACACTAAACAGGTAGCTCAAAATAAAACAGTGGAAGGGGAAGGAGACACACAAAGCATCCAGCTGTAGAAATACTACCAAGTAAATAAAAGGTATGAAATTCCCAAAAATGCAACTGAAAATGAAAAAGGCCAAATATAAAATGATTAGGCAGTGGCACAGTGAGGTGAACACATGATGCATACTGACCCTGGGCTAATGCAAGGAGAAAAAAAATTTACGAGCTTTTAACAGCAGTGTGAGGGCTCAGATGAAAGGAAGACCAAATCAGTGACTTGGGTGAATGTGCAGGGGGGGATTTTTTGTTCTAGAACCGGCAAGCAGCACAGCGCCACTGATCAAGGGAGACACTTACATCATCAACTGCCAGGACCTAAGGAGGGACACCCTACAGCATCTGTAGATAACATTACACTCCCTAAACTTACAATTCAGCTTTCTGTGAATGTAGCACAAGGCAACAGAAAATGCAGATCACTGCACAGAAGCTAGGTTATCACTTCTACACAAGGATACACTGCTGTAAGTCAGTGCATGGTTACAAGGCTAGGCATCTAGTAAGCTGTACCTCTAAAACTTGAGCAATGGCCTCATAGGTAGAATAGGGCGAACATCCAAATATTTTTTGCCAGATCCCACAAATTCATTCCTCTCAGCAAAAATGTTTCCCTAAAGACACCAGCCACATGAAAAGTAAAGTTAAAATTTCACCGAGATTGGTGAGCAGAATATGGATCTATGACCATGTCCACAAAGTTGTGGGTTCAAATCCTGCAAACAGCAGAGCAACCATATTAACATTGAGCAAGATACTTAACCCCAGCTATTCTGGGGCTAACTCTGATTCGACATTGTCCAAACCAAAAGTACCCAATCACAAAGGGTGCTTTCTTTCTTGGTGCTATTGTAAAACGGTAATCTTCATAACTTCACCTCGGCTGCTAAACGTCAAATCAGCCACTGGTCCCCATGCATTTCACATATTCTGTACAAATTAGCTTGCACAGTAGCGGACAGTTTTAGAAAAAGCAGAACAAGCAAGTGCCAGTTTGCCAAATACAGGAAAATGTCATCATGGAAGCCTTGAACCTGACACCCTATCACGTGATAATCATGTGAAATCTATTACCACTCTAATAGCTGACTAGACAAACTGCATCTGAGATATACAGAAGTACACGTTGGAAAATGCTTTCCACAAAACCAAAGGTAGATGCTCTCAGTGCCTCACTGGAGAAGTGCACAGAGTCTCTGTAGACCACAAGACTCCAAGAGGGTGTACTGCGTGGGGCAGTAATTACTGTTCACTTGCCCTTGCAAGCAAAGCATACACAAGCAAAGAAGCAACACCACAGGCTGCTGCCAGACAGCTAAATTATTAATCTGAAATGTATTGCCTTAAACGCCACCCGAAAAATGACAGGACCACAAACTGTGGATGGTTCTATTGATCGTTGCGGGGCGTTAAGTGGATAGCAGGGAGGGAGCTTGCATTTGATGGGACAAAGTCTGACGCTTCTGTTTCACTACTGTTGACTTGCTCGTCAACACAACAACTCAGGGGAAACACTGAAAGACCTCCACCTTTGTCTTCCAGGTAACACCTGAAAAGAGACTTACAGATGTGGAGAAAACAAAAAAACAGAAGCAAAAAGGACACCATAAACTTTTGGTGGCTCATATGCCAGTTTTAGAGGTGAAAAGGCATCAGTGACGACAGACGTGTGAAGTTCTATTGCAGGCAGCTGGAAAGGCAATTCTGCTTAGGGGATGGGAGGCAAACAGGGGAGCTCTCAGGCAATCTATTCAATTAGTCACCAGAACAACAAAAACAAAAATACTTTATGAAAGGAGGAATACAAAATGCAATGGTGTCTCAATGCGTTTCTTCTCAGGGACGTTTCCTGTTAAATCAAAAAGTTCTTGCTTTCCGACTAAACAGGCACAAGTCACCGTTTTAGCATAAAATGGTGACATCCAAATGGGGAGGAGCAGAATGAAAGCCTGAAGGCCAGGGATGGAAGCAGGGCCTGCTCCAAGCCATTCCGTCAAAGCGGCTGTGCTGCTGCTGCAGGACAGCCCTCATTCCTCACAAGGGTGAGGACCACAACATGCACCTGATAACTTGTAAAGTAACCAAGCAATGTGCACTAATGCCTCTTGTGCTAATCGGCTGCAGTAAGAGGCCTGGATGTTAGCGCATGGTGGGGGGTGGGTGATAAAGTGACTCAAATGGTGCAGGTTGAGGTCCAGATAACAGGAGAGGCTGATGGGACACTGCTTTATCAGTCAAGGCAGGCCAGCTAGGACCCAGCCAGATACCACCTCGCAGAGAGAGGACTGTGTGCAGGCATTAGATAGTGTGGATGCAGACGCAGTGGTCTGAGCCACCAATCAGGCCAGCATCTGCAGTACTGCATAACCAGTGGTTCAGAGGGTGCGAGACTTCTGCAGATAAATGTGGTGTAAAGCTATGTCACAGGAACTTATACATGTACCTAAGTCCTGTCAAGCCAGACACGGCCAGAAATGGGGAACTGTCAGCACCAGCAGCAGGCCTGAAGGAGTAGGGGGTGAGGTTTTCTATTCAACCCCAGGCACTAAACAGTAAAGCACTTCAAGTCAAAGTTAACTCCTTTCTTTGTGTGACTCACAGTGACAACAAGCCTAAACATAGAAATGCCTGTTCATGCCACACTCGACAAGTCACAACTGGCTCTGACCTGGAGACACCATGGCTGGGAGTAACAATTTATAATGCCATGGACAGCCTGCCCCCTCCAGGTGACAATAAGCACAGTGCTCCAACTGTCACAAAGCACTGGAATTGGATATTGGTTTCACCCAGCAACAGGGAAACTAAAAACATGGTTTGATAATTACTAGCCGATGCAAATAAAAGTGAAACCGTTTTCAGCACAAAAAAAAAAAAACAATAAACACACAAAAACAAGAACCCATGTAAAAATCACATCAAATGAACTGCAGTGTGAAGGAATTCAAAAGTCCATGACACAAAGTGAAGACACCTTCAGTTCAGTTAAAGTCTGGGCAGTAGCACTTGTTCGTCATAGTGGCCAAAGTTATGGGGTTTCACTGGTAGATCAAAGGGTATCTGATTACTCCTCTCCATGGAAACAGCTGGGCACACAGAGAAAGCATACTAAAGATGGAGGAATGTATGTGATGTGTGTGCAGCTGCCAGAACTATTGTGGAACAGGTGACAGCAAAGACCACCTCCTCGCCTCTCAGGGTTATGTGAGTGGAGATTATCACCACAAGCCCTGTCTCTGCTTTTTGTGCCTCCGCTCCACACCCCAGGCAGCGTCACTCAACTGCTAATCAGGCACCAGGACTGAGGGGTCACCTTGACGCAGTACAGACATGTGTTGTATCTGCACCACTAGAATAGCAGTTACTGCTCTGGCGGTCACACCCAACTAGGGTATGAGTGTCCCTTCTCAAAACCAGGGCCCAACATGACAAGAGACAACGGTTTTTAATTATTAAAAAAAATGAAGGCTCCTTCATAATAAATGAATATTTTAAGTACAAAAAAAATTCACATATCATTTGAAGTTAGCCAGCGGAAGAACATATACTGGTGAAACTTAGCTAAAAACATCACAGCCCAAAAAATTCCACACACAAATGTCTACACTAAAGATGTCTTTTAGCCAGCTCCTTGCACACCAGTATTTATAGGGGAAGCTTGTGTGGCTGCTGCGTTCGGTGGAGACCAGACAGTCAGACATGCTTGGCTACGGATGGCAGGAAGCAAGCGGGCACAGCCAGGAAAAAAAAAACACAAGCACGGCTAAACAGTGAAGGGATTGTGCTCTATGGCACAAGACAACTTAGTATGTAGAGCAAAACCAACATTCTGAATACCCCACAAGCCAATAACAAGAATGTGAAGAGCACAGAGTCTCAGCAAAGGTAAAATCAAACCTGCCCAAGTGATGGAAATCAAGCAATGGGCGACACCCCACCTCATTTCTGCTTTCATGCAGCACCAGTAAAAAAGATGGGGATTACAGAAAATGACTCTAAGACACAATGACTTCACACCATGCGGTGAAATACTATGGGACTCGGCCACGCAGAAGAGAGAATCACAGAGGGCCTGTGACTGAGACAGGAAAGAGGACAGCAGGCAGCCAAACACAGGCTCCACTGCCAGCACGACCCCCACACTCTGCTCTTTCTGAGAGAGAGAGGGAGAGGATCACATTACACAGGGTGTGAAGACACCAGTCAGATGGTCAGCATTATGACTCTGCTCAATTTTAAACACAAGTAAATGGCAGACAGGTTTAGATACACAAAACAGCAACTGATGTGATAATTCACTCCACTGTAAAATTTTAGTGATTACTCAAACACAAAGAAACACTACTCCACAGCATGAGAAACCTGTTCAGCAAGGGTTCTTTTCCGTCTTCACAGCTCAACTAGTAAAAATTGCACAACTTTGCACAAAACAAAGTGTTTCAATAGTAACATTAGTCTTCCCTTGCCAGGTATAATTGGCAATAATTAAAACGCCCAAATGAACACTAAGCGTTCACGTATGCAAAGGAGTGTGACGGTTACAACTTATATTTCATAAGGTTCATTAATATGCGGGGATAACTGCCTATGCATAATCCTGGGTCCTCCTTGATACGTGGCATTAGATGACTGCCTTCACAAAAGGGTAAGAGGAAAGCGCATCAGTATCACCCCTCTATGACTGACTTCCCTAAGCCACGACATGATGGAGCGCACAATCTGTTCCTCGGATTGCGTTGGAAATTCCAGCCGAAAATAAGGGGAAAGGGGAAAGTGGCGCACTCTAGCGTCACCTACTTAATGCAATTACATAAAAGCACACTCGCACTTCCCAGCTCCCCCTCTCCCTGTTATTTATAGCTGGAGAAACAGCTCAAAGTGCAGTTAAACCAGCTGCGTGAAATATCAGGCTTTCGCTACTAGCCAGCAACACTTTACCGGACAAAGGGATCCACTTCTAGCCAGCAAAACGTCTATTTCAGGAGATCTTTTAAGAAGTCGTGATACTGCTGATCGGGGGTCGATTTCGAAGCTTACGGGGATCTTGAGCGGATTTGGAGTGACAACGAACTAATGAAATGATTCTCCCCACTGGATCGAAGGGACTCATTTAGCATGCACCCTCGCAGTTCAAAGGCAGCCGGAAACACATTCCAATACAGCCCATAACGCGTCTGTACCGACTTAAAACACTGGGCGGTCGTCCACTTCGGTTAACTTTGAGTACGAAATCTTTCCGAAGAACAGAAAACAAAAGTTTGGCTAAGCGACAAAACCAAATTAGGCGTGTCTTAGCCCATCGGCAGTGAAAGAAAAAACAGGCACGTAGTAAATTTCACAAAATTAGAAAATGCGTTTTAAAAGTGCTCCCTGCGCTGCGTGATCCAACGACTCCCTCAGACCGCATAGTATAACGGAAAACACCCAGACGAAAACAGTTCCACAGACAGGGTGGGGGCAGCACACAAGAGTAACTGGATCGCCCTCTACTTATACATCTAGGTCCGGACAACTTTCCCGCAATCTGTTCACCGGAGAAATAAAGTTCGTAAAGACCCGGGACTCGGGGGCCGAGGTGCTCCCAAAGGCCGGCAACTTATTCGTGAAAGCATCGAAAGGGTGCGGAGAACGCCAGCGGCCGGGTTAAAGCTAGTCCAAAAGAGTTCACTTCGCGAAGTTGTACGTGGCTAACTGGCTAAGGGCAGCTAACTGCTAACAGCTAACTGGCTACACGCCTCGAGTGAAGCGCGTCGTGGCCGGGATCCCACCACCTCCCCCACAGTCCCCACGGCGTCTTTACCTTCGTCCAGGAGCCTTTCGAGGTGTGTGAAGATACCGCAGAGGTTTGGCAAGCTGGCCATGAGCTTCTTTTCGTTCAGAAGCTGCATGAGGTAGTCGGGACTCGGCCTCGGTCTCTCCTTCACTTCGATCTCCCCGACCATCATCTTTGCGCCAAGGTGCGAGCAGCCCAACACAATCCTTCTTCACAAACACAAAAAAATGCAAAATAAGGAGGAAAAAAAACTTGCGGAGCAAATCCCTCGTTCCCCCCCACGTCGAGGTGGTCACACCTGTCCGACCCCTCAGTTAAACCGTAATTTATTTCTAATTTGCCGCTGTCTCTTGTGAGCAAAATAAAGCCGGATCGTCCCTCAGACCGTTGGCTCTCGCTCTACTCAATGCGCGCGGCGACGTTGCGATCCTTCGCCGTCTGTGAGAGAGTATTCACCAAAAGCGTTCGGGTCACTGCCTCCCGATTGGCCAGACAGGTTTCTAACGGACACCTTGGTTTACCAATGAGAATATCACAAACAAATACTTAGGGCGGGCGAGAAGTAACAAAGGGTGGCATGAATTTAATGATTGACATGCGCGGTGGCCAATTGCTGGGAAGCTATTTAAAAATACGACTTGGCGATTATTCAAAGGTTTCTTAAAAATATGAGCTTGAGCTGTTGCATGAAGGTTCGAGTATGTATATAATCAATCTGAACGTTTTTAGTGATTTTTTTGGTTATCAACTACGACGAAAATTAATATCCTTTAGTCGCAGTTTGGTTCTAACCAAATAGTTTCATAATTAACATAATATTTCCCCAATAATATTTTCTAAGTAGATTCTCTTTTGGGTGATATCTGTGTAAATAGCTTTTCTGTTGCCAGGTTTTAAGCTGCGTTCATATGGCTCGTTTTCCCTCCACAGCTTTCTTGCATTTGTTTTTAGTCTATTATTGGAAGCTCACCCAGCAGCACTTGTACTTAACTTGGCTCAAAGACAGCTGTATGCTTGTTAGGTATTATCTGCCCCACATGAACGTCGCTTTGGACAAAGCGTCTACCAGATAAATAAATGCGATGTTAAACCACGTCATTCAAGCATGGATACAACAAGAAAACACACATATCAACCGCACTTGGTGTTATCTAATTTTTGACAAGTGTATTTATAATAAAAACAATCGGACAACATAATATCAACAGTTTCTATATAAACAATATACCTAACAAAGGATTTCAGTCTCCAAGTATGTAAAGTTTGGTCAATGGAATACTATTACATTACATCCAAGCTGAAAATACTTTTCCTCGCAGAGCCTTCGTCGGGGGCGGCAATTATAGGTGTTCATTATTTCCAGTAAAAAAAAATCATCTTGCATTGTCTTTATTTATAAGCATCGAATAACGTATTCGATATACGGCAACATCTTTTCGTCAGTAAAAGGGTAAGAATTGGTGTGGAAAAAGTCTAGTAACGCTATGAGACAACGTTAAAACTAACCTGGACAGAGATTTGTTTGAAAGTACAACAGACAACAGATCATCATTTTGCGGCGATGTAGCACAAATTAAGCCAGGGAAAAATTCCCAGCAGGTTTATTGACATTCAGCAAACAGCCTGGCCAGTTCCTTTGGTATAACACACTGTTATGCTACACAGAAACGCTGATGAACAAAACAATACGAATAATACATATACTGATCATCCATAACATTAAGACCCCCCCTAATATTGTGTAGGTCCCCCTCCTGCTGCCAAAACAGCTCTGATCCATCCAGACATGGTATCCACGAGACTCTGAAGGTTACTGTATCTGGCAGGAAGAGGTTAGCAGAAGATCCTGTAACTCCTGTAAGTGGTGAGGTGGGGCCTCCATGGATTGGAC
>JAABNX020000030.1:19700043-19726331 GCA_015163995.2 Mormyrus lacerda
TTCATGAAAAGAAGTCAGGATTTCAAGTAATAAAGAACCCCCCTTTGAGTTAACACTCTCCATCTACCACAGGAGGCCAGGGAAGCACTCTATGCAAAGGCAGAAGCAGAGTGCATTGTGGGAAAAATCCAGGGGGGACGAAGTGTGCCCATGGGTGGCCGGGCACGCATCACAGTGGTGCTCCTGATGGCTGCAGGAACCCAGAGAAACTCTTACAGGTTTCTGGGAAAGAGGGCAGCTGAATTTTCCCTGCGGCGACATCCACAACTTGAGTCACCAAAAATCTTTATGAGTGAAAAAATCAACAGGAAGAAACGCAAGTTTAATTTGGCCACACGTTGCTTTGAGGGATGATTCGATCAATGCAGCACAGTGCAATTTTTCGCCTTCTGTAGGGATTATAAAAGGAACCCCATGGCACATCTGGCCGGAAAACAGAGAACAGAAGAGGAAGAAACGTGCCTTTTGTGAGCTCTCTGCTTATAGGCAGCCTTACGACCTGGCTGCTTCCCCCATGGCGCCTCTGGCTCCTTCCTGTCGCCATGAGCTTGGGGCAGCTGTGATACTGTTTTTCCTGCTCTCAGCAGTGATTTTTGCCCCACCTGTCAAGCCTCTGAGCTCCCCCCATCTCCCAACTGTTCCCCTTAGCTTCAGAAGTGAATGGATGGGGCCCAACCAGGGGGTAACAGGAGCAACAGCTGCAGGAGTGCCGGGGTTTCCATGTGAGAATGATGATCCCTCACTTTATTCGGGGGGAGGGTAGTTTTTCTAGGTAGAAAAAAAACAGAAAATAGAAAAACCCTATTTGCTAATATGACTGAAAAGGGACCTTAAACAGAACAAAAGGAATCACTATGACCCACAGTTAAAAGCTGCATAGTGACAGCAAATGTGTCGAAAGCCAAACTCTGCCACCCATTTTGAGAGAGGAGGTGGAGGACCCCTGCAGTCTGGTCCATGTGACCCTCCCCGGGGGCCGGAGCCACCCGCGCCGCCTTAGTAATCTGCTTAAGCCACTTAGGAAAGCAGCTTACACCAGTGAGAAATGAGGCCTGCTCTGAGCGGCCATGATTATGTGCAAAAGCGAGAGCATGTGATTTGTGGGCGGACTACCACTATCCCACAATGCTCTGTGGCTGGCTGGGGCGACCGGGCTAGCAGGCCAAGCTGCATTCCTCCAGGGCTCTGGCTCACACTGCTCCGGAGAGGCGGGGCCAAGGATCCCATGGTCCCCGGGGCTGGTGTGTCGCTGGCCATGCCAGGCTGACCCCAGTGAGGGGGGGCAAGGGGGCACATGAGGCCCTGGGTTATGACATTCCAGAGCACCCCCATCCCCAGAGCACAGCTGTGGCCACAGTTCACACAGAAACCGGCACCATGCCCACCCCCACTGTGACATTCTTCCCCCTTCCACTGGCTTCCTGTCTCCCACACAGCCGGCTGCAGTGGAGCTGGTGGGGGGGGTCGGATCCCCTGAATAATGCCAGGAAGCTGCCTTCTGCCTTTTCTTAAAGAATTCAGCTGCTTATCAGAGCCCTTCATCCAAATCGGCATCACGCGATGTCCTTCACAGGCCAGCCCCTCATACTGAGGCATGTGATTGGCCGGCTGTCCGCAGGCTCATCCTGAATTTCCAGGCCTGGGCTTTCAGGCACTTTGTTCAGGTCCAGGTCCAGGTACTACGTCATCACACAAGCTGCCACCTTATACATTCGGACAACAACTAAACATGCAAGGAATGGAAGGAGCTGTGAGGGAGAGATTTGAGGGGGAGCAGCGAGAAGCTGTGAGGAGGAGCAATGAGGAGGGGCTGGGTGGGAGAGCAGCAAGAAGCTGTGAGGAGGAGCAGCAAGAAGCTGTGAGGAGGAGCACTGATGTGGAGGTTTGAGAGCTGACAAAGTGTAGAGCCATCAAAACGGCCCGTATTGATCATCGACACATACTGGCAGCCAGACCTCCATGAGCAGAAGCAGCCTCATCCTGCCCTCTTCCTGCCCTCTACCAGGACAGGCCAGCAAACATGTGAACATCCAGCATGTCCTCGCTGACTGCAGGGCTCGTATTGGACTTATACCTTTAATGATCCCAGAAGTGCGAGGGGTGACGTCCTTACATCGTCTGTGTATGGACTGCCGATGTAATTATGGTGATCTCAGCATATACCTGACCTCATTTAAGGAAGTCCATCTTCACTGTGGTGTTAACACTGCCTGATTTTCACACAGTCATGCAGGCGCACCCCTAACCCCACCCCTGGTAGCCAGCTCTGAGGTGGGGACGGATATGTTGCTGTGGGAACGAGGGGCTGGCAAGACGCATGTGACAGGAGTGGCGTGTTAATCCGACCGTGGAGCCCCTCCCATTGCGGCGTGCTAAGATCACCACCTCGGACGTGGACAAAAAAACAGCCACTGTCTGATGTCCAGAGCAGCTGAATGGGTCCCTGGTGTGGCTGGGAGGGGCCTGTCCCTGCAGGGTGGCAGAGCGGTGGGCCCTAATAAGCTGGTGTTTATATATAGGGACATTTAGATATTCGGACACATACTGCTGAAACACACACGAGTGTGGAGTTCATTACCTTCCTTACCTCAGGAACTAAACCATGTGGAACTAAATGGCAACAGCAAGAGATGAAGATGGGTGGGGTCAATTTTCATCTCTTCGTTTTCAGGCAAAGGAAGAGGGCAGGGAGGATCCTGCCGTGGAGGGGCAGGCAAGACAGTGTCAGTGTGCTGTCAGGCCCCAGTCAATGCCCTCACATGTGAACTCATTACACCAGCTTCCCGGGGTTAGCAGCTGCTCAGACCAGTGATCGATCTTGGCGAGGGACCCGGGGGGGGGCAGCTGAGGAGTGGAAAACAAACAAGCCACGCAGTAGGAAATGCAGGTGCACCCACACACACACACACACACACACACACAAACATATACACACACACACACTCACACACAAACACACACACAAACATACGCACATATATATACACACACACACACACACACACTCACACATATACACAGTTCATGTATTCCTATCATTGAAGGGACTTTCAGTTAATTTCTATAACCTAACCAGGACGGCCTTAACCCCTATCCAGCCCTAACTACTATAGTAATATAGTATAAGTAATAACCTAACAAAATATAAGACTTGTCATTTTTAGTGCTTTGACTGCAGTTACAGATTTTGAAAAAAATCAAGGTTTATATTGTGGGGACCAAAATTTTCCTCATAAGCTATAAAGTAACAGGTTTTACCACATTGTGGGGACATTTAGACACAGACTGATTTTCTGGGTGGAGGTGATGGAGGGCAGACAGAGGCAGTGATAGGTAGGATATGCAGTGCTGGAATGCAGGCTGACTGGGTGTCGGCATCCGAAACGTGGACAGAGGGCGGGGGAGGACTGAGGATGGAGCCCAGCCAACGGGCTTTGGCTGGGAAATGTGGGGGGGTGGGGCCACGGGCTCGGCACAGATGTCCTTTGTGTGCTGAACACTGAACTCAGTGAGAGACCAGCCCACAAGGCTCTGGGCTGTTTATCTGTGTGTGTGTGTCTCTTAAGGGCAAGGTCTGTGGGTGTGTGTGTATGTTGAGAGGGCGCGGCCTGTGGGTGTGTGTGTATGTTGAGAGGGCGCGGCCTGTGGGTGTGTGTGTATGTTGAAAGGGCGGGGCCTGTGGATGTGTGTGTATGTTGAAAGGGCGGGGCCTGTGGATGTGTGTATGTCGAGTGGGCGGGGCCTGTGGGTGTGTGTGTATGTTGAGAAGGCGGGGCCTGTGAATGTGTGTATGTCGAGAGGGCGGGGCCTGTGGGTGTGTGTGTATGTTGAGAAGGCGGGGCCTGTGGATGTGTGTATGTCGAGTGGGCGGGGCCTGTATATGTGTGTAAGTCGAGAGGGCGGGGCCTGTGGGTGTGTGTGTATGTTGAGAGGGCGAGGCCTGTGGGTGTGTGTGTGTCAAGAGTGTAGGGCCTGCGTGAGTACGTATGTCTCTAGGGGGTGGGGCCTGTGTGTGTATCGAGAGGGCAGGGCCTATGCATGTGTGTGTGTGTTGAGAAGGCGAGGCCTACGTGTGTGCGTGTCGTAAGGAAAAGGACTGTGGGGGTGTGTGTGTGTGTGTATGTTGAGAGGGTGGGGCCTGTGGGTGTGTGTCTCTAGAGGGTGGGGCCTGTGTGAGTATATATGTCTCAAGAGGGCGGGGTCTGTGTGTATGTGTGTTTCGAGAAGGTGGGGCCTGTGGGTATGTATATGTATCGAGAGGGTGGGGCTTGTGTGTGTCTGTATCGAGAGGCCTGTATGTGTGTGTCAAGAAGGCGGGGCCTGTGGGTGTGTGCATGTGTGTGTGTGTCGAGAAGGCGGGGCCTATGGGTGTGTGTGTGTGAATCAAGAGGGTAGGACCTGTGTGTGTGTGTGTGTGTGTGTGTTGAGAAGGCAGGGCCTGTCGGTGTGTGTGTGTGTGAAGAGGGTGGGGCTTGTGTGTGTATCGAGAGGGCAGGGTCTATGTGTGTGTGTCAAGAGGGAGGGGCCTGTGTGTATGTGTCAAGAAGGCGGGGCTTGTATGTGTATATGTGTCGAGAGGGTGGGGCTTGTGTGTGTGTATCGAGAGAGCAGGGTCTATGTGTGTGTGTGTGTGTCGAGAGGGCGGGGACTGTGGGTGTGTGAGTGTGTCAAGAGGGCTGGGCTTGTATTTGTGTATATGTGTTGAGAGGGTGGGACTTGTGTGTGTGTATTGATAGGGCAGGGTCTATGTTTGTGTGTGTCATAAGAGCAGGATCCTGTGGGTGTGTGTGTCCAGAGGGCGGGGCCTGTGGGCATGAAGTATCAAGAAGGTGGGGCCTGTGTGAGTACGTATGTCTCAAGAGGGTGGGGCCTGTGTGTGTCGAGAGGACGGGGCCTGTATATGTGTTTCCAGAGGGCAGGGCCTATGTGTGTGTGTGTCTTAAGGGCAGGGCCTGTGGGTGTGCGTGTGTCGTGAGGGCGGGGCCTGTGGGTGTGTGTGTGTGTTGAGAGGGCGGGGCCTTTGGGTGTGTGTGTGTGTGTTGAGAGGGCAGGGCCTGTGTGTATGCGTTTGCGTCAAGAGGATGGGGCCTGTGTGTGAGGGTGTCAAGAGGGTGAAGCCTTTCTGTGTGTGTTAAGAGGGCAGGGTCTGTGCATGTGTTGAGAAGGTGGGGCCTGTGTGTGCATGTGTGTCAAGAGGGCAGGCCTGCACCCTATGTGTGTGTGTGTGTGTGTGTGTGTCAAGAGCATGTGTGCATAGGTGTAGAGAGGATGGGGCCTGTGCGTGGAGAGTGCCAGCCCTGAGGATACTCAGGCTCAGTTCTCTTTGGGGGGGCTGTTGAAAATGTTGCAATTCTTATTTTTTGTTCAAACAGTTCAGCTTGCTGTGCTGGTACATTTACGTCTCTGCAGAGTTGTCCTGAGGCCCGTGGTCCACGGCAAGTCACCAAGTGATCAGCTAACCATGCTGAAGGGGAGTTTAAGCCATACCATGCTAAGGGGAAAAGAGGAGGAGCAGGAAGAGGAGAGGAAGCATGTGGGCCAGTGGGGCGTTCCAGGCCCACCTTCGGAGAGCTTCACACCAACACCCGACATTGCTCCTGCACCCTCAGGATGCAGAGTGCCATGACGCACCGGCCTCCAGTGCTGCCTAGACCTTACCCTGGCCCCTGAATGCAGCTGGCATGCTTGGTATAGGGCTGCCAGCATACACGGTGCTATCCTGCCTCTCCATTACCGTATTGAACTTCCCTGAGATGGACGAGATGACAAGAACAGTTATATGCGCTCCCACCCCCTAATTACCATTCCAGGCAAGTCGCCCCCCTCCCAGCCCCAGTGATTAAATGCACTTTGCCCTGATAGCAGTGGCTGGCTCCCACTTTGGGCTCATACGGCAGGCAGCAAGATGCACTCACTTCTGAGCATGCCCAGTAGGAGTCTGAGTGTCTGTCAGCCCAGCAACGGCTCCTCTGAGGAATTCACAAGCCCCCTCCCGTCTCATTAGCACCCACTCCCCCACCGTACTCAGCAACTCCACCTCTCATATACCCCTGTAGCTTAGATTGCTTGCCCACCCCCACCTCACTGAGAGGAGATATCGAGAGGGAGTACAGGGTTTGGTCAGTGCTCAGAATATGTTCAGTGAATATTGCGTTCAGTCAATATTCAGGAAATACAAGGCCCAGTCAATTTGTGCTCAGTAAGCATTCAGTCAGTACTCAACTCAGCATCCAGTGTGTGTTTAGTTGGTACTGGGTCCAGTCAGAGTCCAGTGTATGTTCAGTCAGCGCTTGGTCCAGTGAGTGTTCAGTACATGTTCAGTCATTAGCAGTAGGTGTCCCTGGCCACAGAGCAGGGCTGAGCAGAACTGGCCCATCTTCCTGTACAAACATCATTACTTTGCCATGTTAGTTCCACAGGGACAAGTTAGTCAAGCAAATAATGTCAGAGAGGAGGGAAGAGATGCAAGTAGCAGGATGTGTCCCGGGGGGCTGAAGAAGACACACGGCCTGCTAAACAGCATTCCCAGACAGGGAATTTAGAACACTGGGAATGCTAAATGGTATTGGCAATTTAAAACACTGCGAATGCTAAATAGCATTTCCAAACTGGAAATTTAATACACTAGGAATGTTAACTGCCACACCAGACTGGGAATTTAAAACGCCAGGAATGCTAAATGGCACACTGCAATGGGAATTCAAAATACAAATGTAAAATTAAACTTTGGGCTGGGATTTTAAAACAGCAGAAATGTTAAACAGCACACTGTACTCTGGCCATGCCAGGGAATGCAGCAACCGTCGGTGAGGTGAGAGGAAGGTGGGGTGGCAGTCTCTCAGCCCACTGCACATAGTCCCTGTCTGCATCTCATTGCACTGCATGCAGCCCCTGCCTGCCTCTCAGCCCACTGCACATAGTCCCTGTCTGCATCTCATTGCACTGCATGCAGCCCCTGCCTGCCTCTCAGCCCACTGCACATAGTCCCTGTCTGCATCTCATTGCACTGCATGCAGCCCCTGTCTGCCTCTCACTGGACTGCATACATTCCCTGTCTGCATGTCAGCCCACTGCACGTAGTCCCTGTCAGTCAACTGGTACCAGCGCCAAATGACATCATCAGTGACCACCCCTGACTGACATCATCACAAAGCGCGGCGCAGTATTAAGGGCTGTTATTTTGCTGAATTCAAACATAGAAGACGTTCTGAGACTGGTGTTGTTGATTCTTATAATTAGAAGCTCGGTCAACCAGCTTTTTGTGATTATTCAGTGTTTTGCGTGTGCCCCATTTCTTCCAAGCAGCTTGCTATTACAGCAAATACTTTTTTATTTCGAGTTGTACCATCCAAATCTTGCTGGATCTGTTCATCCGACCATATGGTGATTAAAGCCTGTGTTTCCTCGTTTGTCCATCCTTCCATTTTCTGTTTTTTATATTTTTGTTTCTACTGCTTTTTATTTAGTTTCTTGCTGTTTGCTGTGGGTTTCAAAAGATGGCGGTTGTATTTTGTGTTTGAGCAGCAGGCTATTTGCATAACCAATTGATAGCAAATATGTTTGCAAGTCCCACCCCAGAGTACCGAAGTACTAAAGAAGTACCCCAGCTGGCTTGGCACTTTCGGTACTGGAACTTTTGGTACTGGTACTCGACCGGAAGTCAATGGAAAAGCGAAAGTACCAAAAGTACCGTAGTAAAAGTACTTTGTGCGGTGGAAAAGCACCCTTAGCCCACTGCACGCAGACCCTGTCTGCGTCTCAGCCCACCAAATGCAATACGTCTTTGTTTCAGCTGACTGCACGCAGTCTCTGTCTGTGCCTAGGCTCACCGCATGCAATCCCTATCATAGAAATTATATCAAAGGCTGCGACTGGACTAGACATCAGCAGGCAGTGGGCCCGGCCTTCTAGAGCACACATGACCTGGCCCCATGGGGGCACCGTGGTGTGTGAGGCCACGACTTCTCTGGGCTCCTCTCACCCTCCTCTGTTGGGCAGCTCTCTAGACAGCTTGCTGCTGCGGTGGCGAACACTGAGGGCCTTGCAGCCCCACCCCGCACACATTAGGCTCTCTACATACCAGGTCAGGACCCCTGCCCCCCCCGCCATGGCTCTGTGGATGCCATCTGCACGAGAATAGAGCATCCAACCCCACCCACCTGGGGCATGGGGGCATGGGGGTGAGCACAGAGCACAGATACAGCCATTCGGTGTGACCCCTTGCCAAGGGACAGGCTGGCCTTCAGACACTGATTCCAAGCACAGGCATTAACCACCAGCACTGTGACTGTGTGTCCTTAGTACAGAGAACCTGATTAGGGAGATTTGACCAGATTTATGTGTATGGGGGGCATCACTGGAGCCCAATTCACAGCCATGGCTCAAACATGCATTGGCCCCTGTTGTTACGGAAACTGAAAGGACCCCCTCCCCATTTCAACCTGCCCGCCTGCACGGTTTGTCCTTTTCAAAGTGACGGGTTTTTACAGAATCTTCATTTAAAACAATTTGGCCTCGCCTGAGCCTCAGAGCAATCAGCATTCACTCATCAGAGCATCAATAGCCATCCCTCTCCAATCAATGTGTATGAGTAGTTTATATAGGAACTGCACTCCTGGGGGGTGCATGCTGATTAATGAACATTATTTTTCCATTGTTGTTCTCTGTGTTGAAAAGGAGAGTTTGATCCCAGGACCTGAGTTTGTTGGGGGGGCGGGGGAATCATTCAGGACTCTGGGTTCGCGGGTGGGAGGGGGTGGATCTGTAATTGCTCTAGCTTCATGTGACTCCACTGTCAGTGATCAATGTCTACCGTGTTTACTGCCACGAGTTAGTCCACACCGCAACACACAAAACAGGCATCACCCAGAAAGGAGGTCAAATGTCCAGTGGGGGGTGTCCTGGCGCGACTGGTATTAGTGACTAGAGGGTTAACCCAGGAAAACTACAAAGGACTTCATGAAGCTCTACACTGGCATATCCTCTGGGGTGCATAAATTCATTAAAAGTCAAATAAAAGAAATAAATCCTCTTAAAAAATGATTCCCCCGGAAATAGCAGATACTAGAGGTTGGTTAAAAAAAAGACATGAATTCCAATTATGCGACTGTGAGAGTAATCAATTAGAAAGCTGGCCAGTGCAAATATGAAGCTGAAAGATGCGAGAAGGGTCTGTTACAATGGCCAGGCTCAGCCCAGCCAAGCAATTAGTGAGACAGGGCTCTGGGGAGCCACCCAGATTCAGGGATCAAAACAGCTTGTTGTCAGGTGAATTATCCTGCAGGAGGTGCGACAGAAAAAGCACAGGCTGGCAAAGAGAAGTAAGCGAGACAGGGAGACAGAGAAGGAGAGAGACAGAGAGAGAGAGAGAGAGAGACAGGGAGACAGAGAAGGAGAGAGACAGAGAGAGAGAGATAGGTAGAGGGCAAGAAAGAAAGCCATGAGAAATGAAAGATTGTGATGCCCCCCCCCCCATGTCGGGGCCCCTGACATTCAGGCTGTCCCACAGATCCCATCTGTACCCCTTCTCAAGTTCAAACGCAGCCATATCTGCAAAGAACATGACAGGGTGTTATGGCTTAAAAGGCTTCCTGTATCCTTCATGTGGCAAAATGAAGCCAGTTTGTTCTCCACACTGTACACACAAAGACCTGGATTCACTGTACACACAAACACATGATTATATATCCACTGTGCACACAAACACCTGGATAGATATTCACCGTACACACAAGCAGTTGGATAGATATTCACCGTACAGACAGACACCCAGATAGATATTCACTGTACATACAAGTACCCGGATAGATATTCACTGTACAAACACCCAGAATAATATATATCTACTGTGAAAATCATCAATACCTAGTTATTCCCAGGCTACCAGAAGCCACACCTCCTGCCACATCAGGGCCACCCACCCCCCTGTCCCCCCTGCTGAACTCGTGATCTCAACACTGCCCACCATCGATGGCACTGCGAATGGCTCACTGCAGATCGCCTGTGCAGGAGGGCCAGCCGGTACCGGTCGAAAGTTATCGTAAGCAAGACCTCATCCGTCAGTCAGTGAGGAGTCTGGCAGTTTGGATATGCCTCTCGTACTGGAAGACCAATTACAGCCCCTTCCCAATCACCACTTAATCTCTGCCCAGGCAGGCCCCTCCTGAATTCACTTGCTGTTTTAATCCCTGCGGCGGCTGCTATCTTTTGAGGCGCCGGGCCCGCACTCGCCATTCAGCTGCCTTGCCTGCAGCCTCCCCAAAGCAATCTTGTTTCTCGGCCTGCCGCTCACTCCGTCTCTCTCACTTTTTGATTTAACCCGAATGTGATCTTTCCTAACCCAATTTTCTACGCGTGAGCACGCCCCGACTTCCAAAGAGTAAATACATCCTAGCCGTGTCTGGTGCTCTCAGATTTCACAATTTCACCTTTAAATACCAAGGAAGCTAAACAATGTAAATCAAGAAGAAGAAATGAGATTTTTGTTTGGTGAGGGCGAGTGTCAACAGAATGCTTTTCATAAACATGCACGTCACTGCTATTTACCCCTCAGCGGTAATGTGCGTTACTCAAAGTGTGTGCGCGGTGCCGAAACGACATGTGTGTGTTCACGCGTGTTGATGCAATGTGCTGCGATACCTGGTGGGCTCCCACACTCCACAAAGAGGTAGTCAGGAACAGCAAGCAACATCCTCACACAGTGAATGTTCATCCCAGCATGGAGGTGCTCCCCACGCACACACCCTCCCTGAGCTGGTGATTATCAGGAATGCCAGGAGGGGGCCAACTGGCCTAGAGCTTTCATTTTGCTTAGTTTCTGATGGGTACAATGTTTGTTTCTGTTCATGAGGCCTGTTATTCGTGGGGTCTGTGACACAGCCTGGCGTTGGTCAGGCAGAACTCTCTCCCATGACTATTGATGTGGCACTATTGAGAAACGCCCCCATACAGAATGACACAGCCCGCCATTGTAATTGCGCGCTCTGTTACTGTCCGGCTGTCACCGGGTGGCTAATGATCCCTGTTCGTAGCAGAGGTGGGGGCTAATTTAACAGATCACCTCCTGTCATGGCACCTTTTTAATTCTTAAAACTTCCTTGTGATGGAAGCCATTCATCACACTCAGGTCTGGGTCTCCTCTTTTTGCAATGTCCAGGGCAGTTTTTAGCAGGCTTCTCTAGACAGGCAGAGGTCCCGCCCCCTCTCTTCCCAGGGATACTGTGTAGCCAGGGCTGATGAAGCAGGAGAAAAGAGCCTGTTTCCCCTTGACTCCTCATATGAAAAAGGTTGTGGGTGGACCTCCCTCATCTACATCCTGCTCGGAAGCAGCTGTCTGGACACTCCTTGGGAGTTCTCAGGTGCACCAGGAAGCAAGCCCATGATTTGCGGTCAGGCGTAAATTGGAAGCTCTGTCCATGGTCAAGGCAGGTCATTCATAGTTGATTTGGAGCAGCAGACTGATGAGAAGGGCTCAAAGAAAAATGAGAAATACATTCATAATGAATATATTATCAATCTCGTCAATCACCCAATACCTGCTATGCCATATTACAGGAATAAATAAAGGCTCGACCAGCTGGCCAGTGAACGGAGAGCCATCCCTTTGGGGCAGAGGGGCAACCACGATAGACAGTGCTTCTTGAAAGGGACAGTGCGTTGTGAGCTGCTGTAACCTGTCCTGTGTCAACCTCTGCTGAGGTTCTGGCAGCTATGTCACTGACCAAGGACATACAAAAGTGCTGACTGGACAGTCTCAGTACATTCAGTGTGGGTGAATCTGCACATGGATGACTGTGTCAATCAGACTCTTGGCGGGAGGTCCTGCCCTTGTAGCCTTGTCTGACACAATCCACCCCCTGTCCAGGAAATGTCCAACCCCCGCATTGTGCAGGTAATTCCGGTCAGCAGCCAGCAGTCACATAAATGCATCAAACTTGAAGCTGTGCCAACAGACAGCAGCCAAGCACCAAGCAACAAGTCCCAGAGTGCAGAAGACTGCCAATGGTCAGGCCTGTCGCTGGCTCCCACGCACAGGAAAACTGCCAAAAAACACCATCGGAAACCATCAGGAAGAACCAAAATGTCAGGGCTGCTTATTGCTCCTATGTCACAGAAAGAGATGGGAAAACGGTTTTGATTTTGTGCCTGTGGGTGCTGAGGAGTGTACTTTATGTGGCAGGGTCATGAAAGTTTAAGATCACCAAGCTCTGGGTCACACATTCCAGCTGCTGCTTTATGAAAGCACTTACCAGGCCTGTCACTGAAATACACAATACAGTAGGCAAGTGCAGCTACTGACCTCCCTATGCAACTGTAATGAGCTGGATGCAGAGCGGAGGCTTCATTTGGTAGGAAAGGTGGCGTGTGGGTAAATACACACATAAGCTAAGCTGTGTTCGGGGAAAAAAATGAATGTATGTGTTTGGAACAAAGAAAAAAACGCATGTCTGGGGAAATGCAGCTGCAGTGAAGGCTTGTCTGCAGCCGGCCGCCAGTCCAGTAGGCGGATGCAATGTGGGCTCGTTTGCAGCTGGCCGCTGGACCAGCAGGAATATGCACTGTGGGCTTGTCTGCAACCAGTTGCTGAGCCAGCAGGCAGATGCAATGTGGACTTGTCTGCAGCTGGTGCACCAGACCAGCAGGCAGATGCAGAGTGAGCTTGCCTGCAGCTGGCCACCGGGCCAGCAGGCAGATGCAATGTGGACTTGTCTGCAGCTGGTGCACCAGACTAGCAGGCAGATGCAGTGTGAGCTTGCCTGCAGCCGGCCAGTGAGTCAGCAGGCAGATGCAGTGTGAGCTTGCCTGCAGCCGGCCACTGGGCCAGCAGGCAGATGCAGTGTCAGCTTGTCTACAGCTGGCCGCCGGGCCAGCAGGTTGGTTCACAGTGGCGAGGTTTCTGGGAAGGAGGCTGAAGGATTGCTGACGGCAGAGACTCTAACAATCAGTGCTGCCCTGAGTTTAGCCTCGACATGGCAAACAGCACTGGGAGGTGGGACGGCTGATTTATGGTATCCCCCCCCCCTGCCTGCCCACCCCCACTCTCGGCCCCTCTTACAGGCATGGCTGTGCAGCAGCCTGTGGCCTCTCCACCTCTGCTCCACTACATTGCAGGTCCTAAGTAATTAGTATGGAATTTTAACAAGCTTAATGGGTCAGGAGCAGCTTAGTGTATAGCGCCACTCGCGTTAATGAATTAGCTGCCCGGGTTTGAGGCTGTAATGCACCCAAGTGCTTGTTGACTAATTTGTCAGGTTCATCCAGGCACATCCTGACTAGGTTTGTCTCGTCTGGCAAACACTGCGGCTGAGCCTGGAGTAAAGTGCAAAGCAGCTGGACTCATAAGAGCCCCTACAGGAGCTCTGTTATGATTCCAAAGAAACAGCACAGGATTCTGGGAAAATTATTCTGGGGAATAATTTCCACCATGTATACATTGTGAGGTATGTGTATTATTGGGACGGGTTCAATTTTTTGGTGTGAAAATGAGTTACCATTGTTCAGCTGTCTTAGGAAGCTGCGAGAATGAACACCACCTCACTCACTCCCTCCCCTGACAGAAACAAGGCTCCTGAGGTCAGCCTACAGAGTACAGGAAATGAAAGTACTGGCAAAGCCAACAGAAAGCTGGGAGTTGTATTTTTCTGCAGAGTTTTGCTGGCTCTATCCAAAGGGCAACTGCTGGCAATGTCGGCATGTTGCTGCTGTTTTGCACCTCAGTAAAGTTGCTCTCTGCCATAATACTGTGCTTCTGTTTCATTTCAGAGCTCATTAGCGACAGTTTCAAGGTTCTCCCTAGCATTCTGGGTACAGGCTACCCCCCCCAGGGGCATTTCAGACATCGCCAGTCACACTTAATGAGGGGTCAGTGCAGGTGTTGATGCACCATCGAAGCCTTCAAACTGGACACACAGGAGCCTGTTCAAGTATAGGCTGTTTCCAGAATCAAAGTAATTCCCATATGGGATCTACCATTGTACCATCAGTCTGAATTAAAATAATTGTCCGGCAAATAAAAGCGTAACAAGGGAAGGTCCGTAAGCTCCAGCTCTGGTGATATTGTGCATGACTGTGTCAGGTGGCCAGATGTTACATGGAACCACCCGGAAGTTAGTGATATTTTTAGTGAAAGTGCCAGCCGCCACTAATCACTATCCCAAAGCAAAGTAAGATGACGCCCCCCCCCCCCACCTCTTTTCAGGACCACGGTGCCGCACGGGCCAACACAGTCTCACTCTGGTTAATAAGCAATCACGCATTTCGCAGCGCAACAGAGCAGAGAATGGGAGGCTGCAAACCACTTCCTGAGATAGCATCTGAAATATTCATACAGCCGTTTGTGCTGCACGCTTCACTGTGAATATATATCAGCATTCTGCACTGTGGCTGTAATCAAGTGCATGCTAAATTTAACAGCCAATGCTTAGTTGCTACTGTGACAATCATCCTGGGTGCCTCTGCTCTCCACTCTGCCGGACTAATTAGCTCATGGTTGCTGCACCCTTGGTGGGATGGGAAGTCCAGCTAAGCCCCCCCCGACCCCCCCCCAGCTCCCCGTTGACCCTTCGCTAGGGTGATACACACACTCACTTTGATTTTGCACTGGACTCGGTTTCTGCAGGGCTGTGCTTTGTGGATGGGGCAAACAGCGCCTGCTTAAGGCAGGACGGCCTTATTCCCAGAGCATTGGGCAAGTCACCCAGCTCAAATCCTGTCATGGAGTAGGTAACACATTTGGAAATACCCTGTCTCACAGATGGAGGGTTGTGAGAGTCCTCAGTCAGAACGCAGCCCCGCAGCCCCAAGGAGGCCCACCAGAAGCTTCGTGGCTTCAGCCCATGCCATCACACCACTTTTTCTCCTGATGAGCTTCACCCAGCGCAGCAGAGCAGCGGGAGGTGCCCTGACTTTACGGGCTTCCACGTAAGCGCTAAGGAGTACGCCAGCCGTGCAGCACAGTTCCAGTTATTAAACTGGTCCAGCATCAGCTGCCATTCCTGCCCGCTGCACCGCTCCGGGTCTGGAACACTGATTGCGTTTGATAGTATGATCTGGAAACATCAATATTAAACATCATAAAGAGTCGGTCTGTCTTATTCACCAACTTTGTAGGCAAAACAAAATGACAAATGGCATTTCAGAAAAAATTACATTCTTCTCCCTTAACAACTCCTTTTTTAGGTTTTCCTCCGATTGTTGGAGCGCGTCACCTGTGCAAAGGCTGGTCTCACAGTCGAGGGGTGCACAATGAGAAGGGCTAATGAACAGGGTTGATTTCCCCACCGCTGCTGCATCCATAATTGAGTGTGAAGCTCAGCAAAACATGAACCGTGCTAATGTGCCTTTTAATAATTTATCCCACAAATCAGTCTTCATCACAATCAAGCAGCCATGAAACACAAGTCAATATTATGAATGGGGGCTCGACGGGAGATGGGGTCAGCACGGCTGCAGCCCACGGAGTCGGCAGAGGTATGCGACGCCGCGGGCAAACACACAGCGCACATCAGGCTGCGTCATGTCATCAGCCGCCGCAGGTGCCGATCCCCGACAGACCGGCAATCAGGTGGCCGTCACAACTGGGCTGCCTTTCATTTTCACCTCACGAGGACCTGAAATTCCTGTTCAGCCCAGTCCTGGCATCAGGAAACCCATTTTTTACACTTTTAACCTTCCCCTTATTGAAAGGTTCAGTGCAGAGGTCAATTCCAGTAGGTAAGGAGATAAAATGAACTCCAGCTCCAGCTGGGAGCTGTGAAGACATGTGACACATGCCGCCCCCCCCCAGCATTCCACAAATGCCCCAGATGTCGGCAAGGGTGGGGAAGCACATTTGTGTAAATCTTTAACATGAGCGTTAAAAAAAAAAATGGGCAAAGCGGAGCCCTGTGTGTTAGCTGGCGATGTAGTCGATACTGATGTTATCAAGCAGATGTGAGGTCACATGGGGAAATGTCACGGCCTGGCACTAATGAAGCACCCTCCAGGAAAGAGCCGCAGATAAATTATTAAAAGCTTTCATTTCTAAATGGTGGCAAAAGGGAGCTGAAATGATTTGCACTAAAGCAGAAAAGGTCATGGCGACGTCAGGGAGCTTCATTAACCTCTTGCTGCGTGACTCACCACCATTCCTGTGGGGGGCACAAACCAGGACCCAGCAAACTGGTGGGCGGGGTCTCGCAGTGGTGGCTGGTGGGATGCAGACTCCTTTGTATCATTAAATGTCCCCTCGGGGTGACAGGAGAGCTCGACCCAAAAGCCTGCGATGTTTTATGGACGTGTGGTGCTGTGTATGAGGGACGTGGGGGCGGCTGGCCATGCTGTGTTCTGTCGGGCCCCCCAGAAGACACTCGCAGTGCACAATACTTTCCATCTCTCTCAATCCCCCATCTATCCAAAATGGACACATTTTGTTCTTAAATAACGACCTCAGCTGAATGTGAAGAATGTGCGGGAATGTTGTGCTGGAAGTGGAGCAGAGCAGACGGCGAGGGGAGAGCACCCATACGTCAGGGAGCTTGGCACTTCCAGGAAGTGCGCGGCCACTTAGCAAATAGGACATTGGGAAACAACAGATCAGCGGCAGCTGGGCTTCACCTCTGCGCCTGGCTCTCCAGCGTTCCCTGGGCTCCCGGCCGGATTCCACTACCGCTACCTGGGGGACATTTGTGGCTTTAATTCCAGGGAGGAAGCTGAGAACTAATTGCTAAGTCGTTCTGCTAATTTCTCATTTCTGAGATAGAGGGCAGCTGTTCAATCTCAAGGGGTCCACACAGCGGTCCCCGGATGGAGATTGTGGAAGAGAACATGCTGCCAATCTGATTAACCCCATAGAAGACGACAAGACGCCGCTGTGACCTCCTGGAGAGCTGCTGAGAAATGGCAGAGAAGGAGGGGTACAGGGCAACACCTACGCTAACCGTGTTTGTGACCACAAGGACAGCCTGCTCAAGGCCTGCACTCCTATGACAAGCCTGCATAAAAAGTCAAGCCTCCAGATGTATTTGGGTCAGTTTCACAACTAACTTGGCCTTGTCTATTTATAGGCAGAATGGCACCTTTAATTAATCACTAATAGCTGACAATGTTAATTGGATGCAGTAGTATGGAAAACTCCATATAGTCCATGAGATTGCCCCTTCCTCGCCAGGTTCTGTAGCAGTATGGAAGAGGCCTCATATATCTATACCTAATGCTAACTCATGTAAGCATCCTCGCTTAATGCTAGCATTTACAATAGTAAATATTAATATTCCACTTAAGGTATCACAATGCAAATGTTTTAGCAGATGAAACACAAGTCTGTATGTAAGACTTTCAAATAAATCTATGATGATAATAAAACTAATTATTTAGGTTCTTTGGGTTAATATGCTGGCCAACTGCTATAAGGTGAGCAAACTGCCTTGTCCAGCATTATGGGAGGAATTCTGCACTGGGTGGTACCATTTAGGAAAAGACATGATGCTAAACAAGCTCAGATATATGGATCACTGGACCTAAAATCGGTACATAGACCTCCAAAGCAATACACCGGGAAGATGTGCTATTGGCAGGCAGCCACCCTGTAAGTGCAAATGGGATTAGCATGGAAATGGCTGGTTTAAGCTGCCCGGTGATGCGGCCCGCAGTGGCTCTGTGGCCGGTGGGCTGTGAGTGAGCGGATGGATCATGGACAGACCTGCACATCCATACACACATGCACGGGTAATTATCTTTGTGAGGAACGTTCATTCGTTTCTATGGGCAAGGCCATAATCCCAACAATGGCACCCTTAACCCCCACCCAGCCCTAACCTTAACCATAAGCAACCAAACTAAATACGAGACTTTTGGCATTTTTAGTTTTTTGATTGCAGTCACAGATTTTTATAAAATTGAATTTCCTCATTTCTGGAACAAAAAAATGGTCCCCACAAGGTCAAAATAAGTTTTTTATCCCATTTAGGGGACATCTGGGACAGGGTCAGTGGAGGGAGTGTTCCTATTGGTAATCGATTCTTCAGTAGTTTGTCGGACTGTGCTTTACATGGCCTGTAGGCCTCACAGCCAACTGGGTCTGTATACTCAAACACACACGCACGCTGACTGCAGGCCTGGGGACCCCTCCAGGTGAGTGGAATCCATCTTCTCAGACATCAGGCCACACACAGACACAGCTTTGCAGAGTCGTTTTCCCCAAGCCTGTGCCCTTAAGGGAGAGCTGCAAATAGAGCAGAGCAGGGATAGTCTGGGGGGATGAGGGACGAGCATTTCTGAGGAAACCGCATCTCTCTCTTTGTTTGTCTGATGGCGGAGTGCTGAGCCACAGCCAGATTCCCTGAAGAAAACATTCATTCCTTTCAAAAAAGATTACATCACCTAGACAAGGTTTCTCGTCCTTACTGCATCTGACTAAAATGTAACATAGATCAGCATCTTCTTCTTAAGAAATGACCAATCAGATTGCTGCAAATCCTGCGGGAGCCCAGTGAGGTCCTGTCATGCCAAGTCCACTGACTGACTGAATTGTGGCCAATCCATTTGCAGAGCATACCACTGACTTAGTGAGGTGCTTCCAATTTGCTTGCAGAATGTGCCACTGACTCACTAAGTTGTGGCCAATCCACTTGCAGATCATACCACTGACTCACTGAGTTGTGGCCAATCCACTTGCACAGCATGCCACTGGCTCACTGAGCTGTGGCCAATCCACTAGCAGAGCATGCCACTGGCTCACTGAGTTGCAGCCAATCTGTTTGCAGCTCCCAGAAGGCTGAAGGGCCACATATCCAAAGGGATCCTCCCATCTGATAAAGGCCCTCTTATCTCGATTGTTTGAAGGAAAAAATGACCTTTCTCATCCCGGAATAGTAATGCTGGGGGGTCTGCAGTGATATGGCTCAAGGAGACAGGTTCAGCCAATAGGGTGGTTCAGCTGTGTGCTGACCTCTGTGGTGTTGACCTTTGTAGGGGGCACACATATAGCATTCATCCGTAACGAGTCAAAAGGCACATAGCACCTGTCTGTAACAGATCAAAAATTTCTTCAAATCTTTTGGAAAACACTGTAATAAACGGCAAACTACGCATTAGTTGGATTAGAGAATTTAATCCCGAACAGGCAGGTCTTTGTGTTACAGAGAGGAGGCGGAGCTAACCGTCATGTGGGTGCGACCATACAGCCATCCGCTGCGTGAATGCGTCAAAGAGCAGCCGTGTTAGGAATGCAACCCCCTGTCACCGTGAATAAGTCACCCCCTCCCCCCCGCCTCCAAGCTGCCTGAGCACACGAGAGCATTCTGGCCAGGTTCTGTTGAGCAGAACGGCGCAGCGTGATTCATGGTGTGGGAACTGGGGTGGGGGGGCAGGCGCTGATAATACTGCAGCCTTCCAGTGTGGGAGTTAATTAGAAAGGGCTGTGAAGCGGGATGAGGCCGAGCCACGGCGCTCGTGCTGTGCTGCTAAGCCGGAAAACTAATGAATATCAAAAGAGTTAATTGTTTAAAGCATTCTGCCTACAATTACACAGTTAATAAAGGCCCTACCCAGCTCCGTCTGTCTCTCACCCTGGGACACACGCCACAGCCCACGTGACCCACCGGTATCTCCATCTGACTGACTGCCACAACAGGACGAGTTCAATAACACGGTGCACCGGTGCTAAAAAGGGACGCGACTAACGGCTGCTGGAGTTGGCAGATGGAGGGGCTCGCAGAGAGTGACATGGAGTCAGAGGCGATGGGGCCCGGCCACTGCTGCACCGCCACGCGCCTGGGCCTTTACTGGCTGCACACTCACACACACACTCATCTCATGACACCGGGAAGGGAGGGGGCCAAGCGGCGTCTTGTCTGGTGCATTCTGCCTCTGAGGCCATTGCTCCGACGTATTTAAAGTACAATCCATGTCCTTCAAAAGGCGGATATAGATGGCTGGAAGGAGCAGGGGCGGGCGGGGGATGTGGTCAGGGGAACACAAAGGGCCGGGGGGACATGTGTATGTGCAGGCATCTCTGTGACTGGCCCAGGAGCACAAATGGGAAATGCGCTATTTAAAGGCTGTGGAATAGGGTGGGGTGGGGGGGAGGGGTCAGCCTGCAGTCCTGTATATATACAACTGTGTGTATGCATATCCGGTCTATGTTACTGTGAATATATACTCTGTGTATATGGGTGTGGCTGCTCATATTAATGTATGTATACAACATGTATAAGCTTCACACCTGCAGAGAGCAGCGTGCAGACAGCCCTCCAGTTAAGGTGTGACAGAGTATGGGAAAAATTGGGCAGATTTGGTTTTGGGGGATGATATTCGCCCTAAGCCATCTAAAAGGACAGGACATTTCCTCTGCTTGTTCCACTGTGCTGCAGCTGTCTCAAAAAAGCCCCTAAACTCATCTTGGGCCAACAACAAAAAGCTTGCAAAGATTCAGATTAATTAATTTGAGTAACTGATCCAATTAAGTAATTCAATGGTTTGGATTAGAGAGAGAAGCGCGGCTCCCCAGGCGGCCGCAGACCCAGGCTGGCACACAGACCCCCAGAAAGCAGCGGCGGCTGGGCCGGGGGAGCCACGGCGAGACAAAGAACGCAATTACACACACAAAGCGGTAGCGAGAAAAGCAGATAGAGTGAGGAGAGCAGGAGCAGAATAAATAAACACGCCAATGAAGAGGAGGTGAGGGCGCCGGCTGACTCCCACGATTATGCGTGAGCTTTCGTCTTATCGGGTGACCTTTAAATTGGAGCGGCGACGTGGTGGGAGCCTCGGGCCGCCATGGCCACTCTCATTGGCTGCCTGCCGCACCCTGCTGGCAACAGAAATTAGCAGAACCAGCAGGCATATCGAGAAGGGGAATTACAAACATACGCATATATTATATTATATGCGAATATATGTAATTATATATATGGTAAGATTCACTGATTCCCATCAGTGCACCGAAGTTCACGATGCGACTGTCCCCATTTAAAAAGTGTGAACCGGGATACAATTTGGGATGGACTCGGCATCTTTACATCAGTAACGTCTGATTTATCAATATATAATTATGAGTAGATGCTCTATGCCTTATACCAATAATTTTTGACCAATAATTTTACATTTAGACTGATCGGCTCTCTGCATCCGCACCATATCGAATTGCATTGCATTATATTCATTTGCATCGAATCTAATCGTGTCGAATCACTTTGCACCGCAATAGGGGTGAATCATACTGTATCGAATCAGTAGTTGCTTCATAAGTATCCTTAATGTACTTGAATCGTTGCCAATACAGCAAGACGTGTATTGTAGTGGCCACAGTGATGGAGATGCACATCCGTGCTCTCTGGGGGCAACTGGCGGGGGGGAGGCGAGGGGGCTGGGATCATGACTTGCTCATAATCATGCCGCACTGCCTGAAGGGTACTGGGGGTGGGAGCTCTACAACATGCTGCCACTGGCAATAACCACATGAGCAGAAATGCTACTGTGGACCAGCAGGTGGCGTGGCAATTACAGACACTGTCCAGGACCTGCAAGGTTGGCAGTTCAGTGGCCCGTTGCCATGGTACCCCCCGAAGCAAAAGGTTTACACGTAAGTCAGTGAAAAGTGCGGCTTCACTCGATAGACCTCAACCATCCTTCATTTCAACATTTCACATGAGAAAAGATGGCGCCAGGCAAACATATAGGCACCAAGAGACACAGACGGGGCACGGCTCTAAGGCTTGCGCGCGCACACACACAGACACACACTGAGCTGACAGCCCCTCCCAGCGCTGGAACAGGGGGGGTTGAGTGGGTGAGCCCTTAACTGCTCCATCTCCGTGTCGTGAATAACGGAGCTGTCAGCGTCAGGGGCAGGGGAGGGGGCCACGCAGTTCGCACCCAAATTTGTCAAAGTAACAAAAAAGTGTGTGGGGTGAGGTGGGGGCGCAGAGCGGCCGCCAAGCGAGAGCCGTGCGGAGCCTTATCGGACTGGCCACACGCCTAGCAGCAAGATAAAGGAGGCCAAATTAACTAGATCACAGGGCGGCTGGCAAAGATGAATGGGGTATGAGGGACTTACACCTCACAGATAAAGCAAAAAAAATAATCATAATAACAGCAAGGCAGAGAATCGTCCAGCCCCCAGGAGCCAAGGGGGGCCTGCCAGCCAGCCTTCCATGGCGGGGAGTGAGTTGGGGGGGCAGTGCAGCATGTGGAATGGGGAGCCACTAAGGACACACCCCAGCCATAGTAGTTAATACACTGCTTAAGCCTGGCTGGGTGACTGGTCAACAGCATGTACTGTTAGGTAAGGATTGGGTCAGCTAGTAGACAGCAAGAGGAGTTAGTTAAAGACTGGGACAGTTGGTTGACTGCAGGTGGGGTTAGTTCAGTACTGGACCAGCTGGAAGGCAGCAGACAGACTTGGTTGTGGCCCGGCCTTGAAAGAGGATACAGCATACAGAATTCTGTTGTTCAGATGGGTTAGAGCACATCTGTGCAGGTCACACTGGTTCACCTGAGGTAAATGTCTTTGCTTTTCAGTGTCTCCACCATCTGAGTCTGGAGCATACCTCTGCTTAACGTCAGATTGCTCATGGTCACACAACAGAACACTTTATCATAAGCAAAAGGCCTTTATAGGATGTGAGATGAAGCATTTAACATTTTTAACGAAGCGGTAGAGTTTTCATAACCGAACAGTAAACACAGAGCTTGTAATATCACAAGCCATCTATGCGTACTGAAGCCTGCAGTGTCATTAAACATTATTTTCACTGGTGTAATTATTATTATCCAATTAAAATAGTGCCTGACGATTTCCAAATGCCAGCATGAGAAGGAGAAGCAGGGCTTCAGCAATGACCTGTTACAGCTCTAAAGCCATTGAGCAGGATTGATGGATACGTGGTCCTGTACCAAAACCACCCTCCAGTTGTTATACCAGGGTTACAGGGAGAATAGAAGGCAGAATTCTTAGCTAACATTGCATGTATTTCAAGATGCCTGTAGGATAGCAGCATTGCTTGTGTTTAATTTGATGTCTCTGTTTTTCTTTTTACATTTTGTGCCAAAAATTGTCTTCGCAATGAGCCTGTAAGCGACACCATGACTGAGGCCCCAGGAGAAAGTGCCTGCCGGTCAGACAAGCCGGCCGGGCTGCCTTTATCTCCACGGACAACATGTGCGCTTAAATTGGGGGCACCTGGGGAATACATCACAATACTCCGGCATCAGAGAAAGTACACAGTCAGAGAGGCGGGGGTACTCCCTCCTCTAACTCCCGTAAATGAAATTACTGCCGATCCCAACAGCCCAGTGAATTCCTGGTGGGCAGTGGAATGCGACGCATGGTGGACTGATGATTTCTCTTGCAACAAATTTCACTGAACAAAAATAAGATTATCAAATGAAGCCAGAAAGGAATTTAGTACAAATGAATACAAAGAAAATAGCAATGAAAGGGCCAAGTAGTTTGTACCAAGAGGGCATGACCTCCACCTGTTACTCCTGGCCGGTCAAATGCTGAAGGCTGATTGAAAGGATAGCAAACAGTTTGAAATGCTATGCTATGTAGCCACAGGCTAAAAAATAGGCTAGTGAATCTCTGCTAATGCTAAGCTGTGTAGCCGTGGGCTAAAATATCTTAGTACATGGTTGGTAATGCTAAGCAGAGTAGCCACAGACTAAAAAAAGCCTAGCAAATGGCTGTTAATGCTATGCAGTGTAGCCACTGGGTAAAAATAGGCTAACAAATAGTTGCTAATACCAAGCGGTGGAGCCACATCCTAAAAAATAGCCTAGGAAATGTCTGGTAATGCTAAACTGTATATCCACAGGATAAAGTAGCACCAGGCAAGACATCATTGTGCATGAAGCATTTTCTCTTTATCGCCACTTTGTGAAAAGAGTGAAGGAGCGAAAGAATTAACAAGTGTGACAGCTAACCACACATGTCTGCAGCAGGAGGGCTAAGTGGGCTACATGAGGCCTGGGAGCAGAGGGTCTGATGGCCAGCACAGTGCCGGACTTGTGGCCCATCCTGGTGGCATGATAAAGAGCCTCTGTGACTGAGAGCACGGTTTGCTTTTCCCAAAGCGGACAGCTGCGGGATGGGGGTGGGAGGCAGTGAGGCACACAAGGTGTCCTTTCACTAGTGCCAGTGGTGTGGCTTCCAGCCCTGCCGCACGTGGAGCCCAGAGTGGCCGCTTGCCTGTCTACACCGTATCTCTTGGCACGTCGCATGCCTGCTTGTTTATTTGTTATTTTTACCGCTACAGATGATTTATTGTGCGTGCTTTTTCTGGGTCATTGCCTTTTTACTAAAAATAATTGAATATGTAATAAAACTGGAGGCATAAATACAAACAAGTATGAGTGGAATGATTTGGAACAGGATAAAAATACACAGAGACATGGCATGCGTCAGTCAAATACGAGCGAGTGGGTGGGTTGGTGGGGGGGGGCAAGGCATGCAGTAGCCTGACAAGGAATAGGAGTGGCCCAAACCATGGAGTATGAGGGAGGGGGTAACGAATGCGAGGATGGGGCATCAGTCATAGATAAACAATTCCTACTGGGCATCCCATAGAAGCCGCATGCCTTCTGGCAGAGGATTGATTTGACAGCTAATTAACACAGAGATTTACATAACAGATAAGATTAATTCCACCAAGTCTTTTCTTCTTTTTTAACAAAACAGATAACGTAAGAGAAGTTTAAAAGATTAAAATCCAGTATTGATCGAGACCATCATAAAACCCTGTGGTGCTGAGTTTAATCCTGCATTTAAGAGACAAGCTGTTTTCACATTGTACTGAGAAATCTGAGTGCATGTCAGGTAAACTAGGAGGGTTTATACTCTAGGTCTAGGAGATCCCCATGTGGGCTTAGCTCTGAGGGTTTATACTCTAGGTCTAGGAGATCCCCATATCCCCATGTGGGCTTAGCTCAGAGGGTTTATACTCTAGGTCTAGGAGATCCCCATATCCCCATGTGGGCTTAGCTCTGAGGGTTTATACTCTAGGTCTAGGAGATCCCCATATCCCCATGTGGGCTTAGGTCAGAGGATTTATACTTTAGATGATCCCACGTGGGCTTAGCTTTGAGGGTTTATATTCTAGGAGATCCCAATGTGGGCTTAATTCTTAGGGTTTATATTCTAGTAGATACCCATGTGGGCTCAGTTCTGAAGTTTTATATTCTAGGAGATATCCATGTTGGCCTAGCTCAGGATTCTAAAATGACCAGCATTCTTGCCATTGTGGCGCTCAATCAGGTGAAAGAAATAGCAGCTCCTCCAAGTTCCCCCCCCGCCCAAGCCTGCCACTCACTGTTCATGTTCTTGAAGATGTTGAGAATGGGCAGGATCTGCCTGTAGTAGGGCACCAGTGCCTCCCCCACCATTTCGGCAGACACCACCAGATGCTGTAGGACCTTCAGCGTGGTGCAGATAACTTGCCTGTTGCGGGTGTTCAGGGCATCTGTGGGCACAGGGGTCACAGGTTAAAAGTCAGAGGTGAGCAGTAGGTGAGCAGTAGGGTTGGCACTTCCCTGCACAATTCGCATTTTCCAGAAGTGAAGCAGAAGGAGTGTGATTGGAAATTATCGATTCAGCCCCCCAGCACGCTGAAGTTGCTTAGTGATAACAATAATCTTGTAAACATTAGTGAGTAAATCTCACTAAGGCATGCACTCACACAGACGCCCAAATGCTCCGTTCCTCGAATCAATGTTTTTGCAAGGAGCTTTGCCTTCACCGGCTGGCTGCAATCAGACATTTGAAATGCAGCAGGGGAAGGAATAAGTGAAAGCCAATCAAGGGGCAATTTTGCAGACAGCAGCACTTAGCGAGACTCCCGCAGACCGCGAGAGGGAGGGTGGGCACCCGGAGCCCCAAGCAAGCAGGGTGTGGGACGCCATGTGCTTTGACATGAGGACATGGGTGCGTCTGTGTCTGTGAGTCTGTGTGTGAATCAGCAACTTCCAACAAAGGGCCCATCCAGCATGTTCCCTCAATGCAATCCTCAGGCTTCTATCAGAGGTGTCATAATCGAGCAGCTCAGGCAAGTAACAGAGGCAGAGCGGCCTGACGGGATCTGCCACCAGATACACACACACGCACAGAGCGACCTGACGGGATCTGCCACCACATGCACACACACGCACAGAGCGGCCTGACGGGATCTGCCACCACATACACACACACGCACAGAGCGGCCTGACGGGATCTGCCACCACATACACACACACGCACAGAGCGGCCTGACGGGATCAGTCACAAGATACACACACACGCACAGAGCGACCTGCTGGGATCTGTTGCCACACAGGTA